>ML814419.1:126991-143732 GCA_009831015.1 Picea engelmannii | reverse complement strand
AATCAGAAAAATAGGACAGCTCATCTGAAGGTACACCTTCAACTGAGGATAAAACAAAAACAGATAGAAAAAGAAAACAGGTAGACCACCTTGAAGGAGAATTTAAGAAAATTAAACCATCTACATTTGATGGGGAATCCAGAATAGGGGAAGAATCTGAAGCATGGTTATTATACATAAAAAATACTTCCATATATATAACTAGTCCAACAATATGAAGGTCAGAATGGCCATTTTCAATCTGAAAGGAAAAGCCATCATTTGGTGGCAAGATCTGAAATTGGCCAAGGGCCTAAAGGAGAAACAGATGGAGTGATCTGAATATAAGAAACATTTCAAGAAAAAATACCTTTCTGAAAGATACTATGAAAGGAAAACCAAAGAATTTTATGAGTTATGACTTGGACAGATGATGATGGAGGATCTTATAAAAAAATTCCTAGAATTACTAAGGTTTGTACCTTATATCCGGGAGGACAAGGTAAAAATCCAACGGTTCCTAAGTTGTTTACCATAGTCTTATAGGGATAGAATTGAGTTTGAAAACCCCAAGCCCTTGAGTGAAGTATTCAGGAAGGAACGAATGTGCTACGACCAATACAAACAACAGACAGAGTTTCCCAAAGCTTGGAAGGATAAGAAGCAAGACCATATGAACCAATGGAAGAAGGGATACCAACCATCTCCTTATCGGAATGCAGCAAAAAGATTTCCGAGAAAATACTTTCAATCCAATAATCCAAATACGCAAGGCAGTGGTAAACCAGTGAACCTGCGAACGAAAAAGTTTGGGGATAGCCCCTACGAACCATTAAAATGATGGGAATGTGGAGAAACTCATATGAGGAGGAACTGTCCATGATTTAATTCAGCAAACATAACTATTGTTCATAATTTGTAGGAAGCCTCAATGGTGGGTGATGTGGGAAGAAGCCTGCATCGGATACATGTAGCCATGGATGGCCGACAAGCTGACCACCAGTCCTCTATGGTGGAAATCGAAGGTAAAATCAATAACAATCGAATTTATGTTTTAATTGATCCTGGAACTACGTTAAGTTATATCATTCCTGGTGTGGTAGAGTCAAATAAACTTAAGAAAATGAAACACGCAAAATCATGGCTGGTACAACTAGCAACAGGAACTAAAAGGAAAGTGGTTGACTTTATTTCTGATTTTGAGTTCACTTTAGACGGTCAAAACATAAGAAAAAATATGAATATTATACCACTAGGATCTTATGATGTGATTATCAGAATGGATTGGTTGGAAAAGAACAAAGAAGTACTAGGCTATTATACAAAGACACTTAAGTATAAAGACGATTATGACACTACTAGAACAACCCAAGGTATACCAAAACCAATACCAGTCAGAAAAGTCACAGCAATGGAATTCAGTAAATGCATGAGAAAGGGTTGTCAAGTTTACACCATCCAAATAAAGAATCTATTAGAAAAAGAAGATAAACCCAACTTGGAAGACTTTGTTGTTTTACGTCAATTCATAGACATGTTTGTTGATGAAATACCTAAATTACCTCCTAGAAGCGAAATAGAATTTTTTATAGACCTACTACCTAGTTCAGCTCCTATCTCTAAAGCACCTTACCGAATGAGTTTACCAGAATTGACATAATTAGAAATACAACTATAAGAATTTTTGGAAAAAGAGTACATCAGACCGAGTGTTTCACCATGGGGAGCACCAGTCCTCTTTATGAAAAATAAAGACGGTACTATAAGAATATGTATCGATTATAGACAATTGAACAAAATGACTATTAAGAAAAAGTATTGCTTACCTAGGATAAATGATTTGTTTGATCAAGTAGGTGGGGCCAATATATTTTTGAAGTTGGATTTATGATCTGGTTACCACCAAGTTAGGATAAAAGATGAGAAAATAAGCAAAACAACTTCTCAAAAAAGATATGGACATTATGAAATTGTAGTCATACCTTTCGGACTCACTAACACACCAGCCACGTTTATGTGTCGAATGAATAGTATTTTCAATTAGTACTTGGACAAGTTCATACTAGTATTTATCGACGATATTATGGTCTATTCTAAAACAGAGTAAGAACAAGAAGAACACTTAAGAATAGTTCTGCAAACTTTAAGGAAGCACAAATTGTGTGCTAAATTTGATAAGTGTGGTTTTTATCAGAAGAAGATACAGTACCTAGGACATGTAATATCTGCAGATGGTATTGCAGTCGATCCTGAGAAAATAAGGGCCATTATTGAATGGCTGGTACCGAAGGATGTAGCGGATATCTGGTCATTCATGGAAATCACCGGATATTATCATAGATTTATAGATGGGTTTTCAAAATTGCTTATCCTATTACACCATTACAAAAGAAAGGGACCAAGTTTAACTAGTCACAAAAGTGTCAAGACAGTTTTAATAAGTTAAAGGAATTGTTAACAACCACACCAATCTTAACGGTAGCAGACCCAAATAAAGACTTTACCATTTGTGTTGATGCAAATAAAGAAGGACTAGGTGGCGTCCTAAGTCAAGAAGGACACATTATTTTTTATGAGTCCCGAAAATTAAAGGAGCATGAGAGAAACTACGTCACACACGATTTATAATTGGCAGCAGTAATACACGACTTAAAAATGTGGTGACATTACATAATGGGCATAAAGTTTCTATTATTGACAAATAATAGTGGTGTGAAATATTTGTTTAGCCAGCCATATCTTAATGCAAGGCAAGCAAGGTCATTATCATTCTTGAGTGAATTCTATTTTGAGGTAAGACATATCAAGGGTAAGGAAAATAAGGTAGAAGATGCTTTAAGCAGAAGAGTCCATGGGTTATTTGAAATAAATGTCAGCAGGGCATAAATTGATCTGGAACAGAGAATAAGGACGACAGGTATTAACGACAAAAATTACACTAAGATAGTGGCATAATTACAAAACACTTCAACAAACTCAGACAAACCAAATCTGAGTATCGATTAAGATGGACTATTATGATTTAAAAAAAGAATCTACATACCAGATTCGACAGAGCTAAAGATAATAGTTTTGGATGAAGTGCATAAGAAACCATATTCTGGTCATCCAAGATACCAAAAAACAATAACACTTAGAAAACTATTTTATTGGCCTAATATGAAGGGGGAAATAGCAGAATACTTGGATAGGTGCCAATATTTTTAGCAGGTAAAGGTCGAACACTAGCACCCAACCGGCCTATTACAACCATTACCAGTACCATAATGGAAATGGGAGACCATATCGTTGGACTTTATTACAGGTTTGCCTAAAACTCAGAAACATAATGACTCTATTATGGTTGTAATTGATAAACTCAGTAAGTCTACAAACTTTATTCCTGTAAAGTCTACTTTTAAAGCTTTAAACATCGTTGAAATATTTATGAAAGAAATTTTTAGACTGCATGGTATTCCTAAAATGGTGATTTTGGATAGAGACGTAAAATTCACATCTTCCTTTTGGAAAGAATTGTTTGTAGGGATAAATACTAATTTGAATTTCAGCACACGTTATCATCCACAAACGGATGGATAGACTGAATGAACAAACCAAATCATAGAGGATATGCTCTGCATGTACGTAATAAAAAAACCAAGCAAGTGGGAAGACTACCTACACTTGGTAGAATTTGCATATAACAATGGGTACCAAACTTCGGCTAAATTGAGCCCCTTCAAGGTACTGTATGGTAGAAAGTGTACGAAACCAATTAGGTGGGACGACCTGGTTGAAAGACTCATGGTTGGACCAGAGATTCTCCAAGAAATGGAAAGTATGGTAAGAAAGGCACAACAGAACTTAAAGGAGGCATAGGATAGACAAAAAAGTTATGCGGACCAGAAAAGAAGACACTTGGAGTTTCAAGTGGGAGATCATGTTTACTTAAAAGTCAAAGCCCGAAAGAGTTCACTAAAGATAGGGAATTACACCAAGTTGACACCCAGGTTTTGTGGTCCCTTCGAGATACTATCTCGAATTGGACCCGTAGCATACCAACTTGCACTTCCAGCTAATCTAAAAATTCATAATGTGTTTCATGTTTCTTTGTTGAAAACGTATGTTCATGACCCTACTCACATGATCGATTGGAACTTGTTGCAGATGGAACCAGAATGAGAATTCTAGGCAGAAACCCTACGCATTCTGGACCGGAGAGAAACATCACTTCAGAAGAGAGTCGTTTCTCAGGTAAAGGTGCAATGGAAGCACTTTAGCCCTGAGGAGGCCACTTGGGAGTTGGAGGGAGATTTGTAGAAATCTCATCCAATCCTGTTCCAGGAAAGGAGCAAACACTGAGGACAGTGTTTTATTGAAGGGGGAAAGGATGTGACATCCCCAAAAATAAATTATTTTTGAATTTGAAATTTGTTAGGAAAATTATTCTGTCTTTGGTAAATTCGAATTTGGAATTTGTTTTCCATTTATACTAATTTTGAATTTCGAATTCATTAAATTTTAATTAATCATTATGACTGTTGGGCAGAGATCTGATTTGAATCAATTAACTATTTGACTATGACACTTGTATGAAAACATAATATTTTGTAATTATTGCAGGAGGACAAATGGAACAGCCATGTTAAAATCAGTTGACCATGACTCCATGAGTGGGGAACATGTTTGAACTACCTAGGGGCTGATTGTTAGAAATGGAAAATCAGGAATTCAGCCATTGGTAGCCCCTGAAAATCACAGATTTAGAAAGATGCGAAAATCCCCAAGGGAGGGAAAATACCTAGGAAAAAATATTGATTGGATATATAGCATATGTGAGGAGGCAAGACGCTTCCTAGTATGCTATGGAGAAGTATTTATGACTGCTTGTTATTATGAACCCTCCCTGTTGAGTGTGAGGCAAGAAGAATTTTTCTAAAGTTGAACGACGTTGTTGAGGAGGATTTCTGAGTTAACCCTCATGGATTCATGGTTAGGCTAGGGGGTGAACATGACAAGTGATTTGGCTGCCCTATTCTACGGTTGAGAGGAACATGGTTGTTCCCTTTTTATTTCCACCAACTGGTTCAGATATGTTGACCTACTCCTCTTTTTGAATGATATATACATATATTGATGCAATGTATATGTTGATTTTGTATGGAAGTATTTCTATGGATGAAACCTATTCGAATGTTGTTAAACTTAAAGCTGACGGAATGGATTAAATGAAGTTTGAGTAAATCATTTATGTTGATTTAATTACGGAACGAATGATATTGTTTTTATTGGTATATTACCCAAAAATTACATCTGGTTAAAGATTTGGAAGATTCCATGTTGTAGATTATATCACTGTTGTAATATGATAAACTATAGGATCACAGTATGATTTTCTGTTATAGGAACAAAACTATTACTATAATGAATGTATTGATAAAAATGTTTTAGGATCTTCATCTGTGGTAGGAATGGAATGGAAATAAAAAACAACATTACCAGCCACTGTGCATTAGACATGACAAGAACAAAGTTATTTCATAAGAAAAGTAATAAATTAATCAAGTAGATTTAAATATGAATTCCTAAGAGTTTCTACCAGTCATAAGATCTTATGATGTTAAAGCATTAAAGTTTTAATTTCAAAACTATATAAACTAAAATGCCCAAATTGGAACAAAAAACTACTATAAGAAGGGATTCATGAATTATTAAGAAACTATTTGGATGAAGTTATGAATATATATAAGCATTGTACGCTCAACAAAAATTGTAGTAGGTGACATAGCAATGGTTGTATACAATTATAAAGATCGACGCTTACAATTGGGTAATTAATATAAATTTTTTTTTAACAGTTATACAAGCCCACTTTACAATTAAACTGATGACTATATATATATATATATATATTAAATAGTTTATATATGTATATATGTATAAAGAAAATGTTCCAGATTAATCTATGTTACATTGATAGACTCATAACCCTCTCAATACCTAATGCTTTGACCAATAGTAAATACGAGAATTTTACACTTCCAATACCCTTTTATTCTGCTCAAGATTTATGTTGATAAAGGTTGAAAGTAAATCTACAGAATGAGAAAGAAAATTAATAACGCATTATTCACAATATCATTTAACTCCAAAATTTCAAAGAACAAATTTCAGCATGACAAGAGAAATCAAATCATATTTCCTTTCCATTAATGTTCAAAATAGAACATAGTAAGAATCCACCTAAATCCTTTTGGTCAATCATACAATTTTAAAGCCGAATCTTTCATTGATTTTAAAGACAAGTAACAGAGGTAAAAACCGACGAATAATCTCTACAACAAAGTTAATCCTTTAATGAAATCTTCTACCTTGAGTCGCCTAAGCCTTCTTGGAGAGGATAAGATGGAACCCGAATACCTCTTAAGGGCATGACAAAGGTTGACTCCCATGCTATTGCATGACCAAAACCCTTCACAGAGTATGGTAAAAACCATTATAATTTATTCAACAGAGATAAGATGATCAAAGTTTGGAAACAAAAACTAATAGGAAAGAATGGTCAAAGTAATTCTTAACTTTAATGGAGTGATTCAATACCCTCGTCGTTGCACCAAGCCGTGTACCTTCGTGATCGAAAGGGGGAAGATTAGCCTGAGACTTCATCATGGGTACCCTCGTAAATCAAAGGGGCCCATCATTAGTGATGAGTACCAGTAAATAATCCAAAGAAAACATTTCAGAATAATACACGTATGAAGATCATAAAGAGATACATAAGTCGCATGGAAAATATAAAACCAATGTTAAATTCTAAATATAAGCATTAATATTTGGACGCCTCAGGCCAACAAACGTCACCAATAATAGGTCTAATAACATCTGAGAACGTGTTAATTAAAGACAGAGAACACAAGATCAACATTGTGCCGAAAAAATAAAAAAAACACACCGGACGTGTATGACCTTGGTAATATGTTCAGACTTATAAGAAAATGGGTACCAAAGAATGAATCCTGATTGTTCCTAGTATATGACATAGGATACCAAACTATTCATTTAGGGTTAATTCAATGGTTAACCTTTGGTAGATCAAAACCCCCCTTTAATCTTTCCAAAGATAAGAAAAACCCGGTTACAGTCAAGGGAGGAAACGCGAAGTTGAGAGAGACATGAGAGGTAGCATTCTTCTATATGGCCGAAAGGCCTGATGTTCACTTAACAAGGAATATCCAGACACAAAAATTCTCCCAACCAGGAGACTAGACAATGATTGAAGCCAGGCCCAATAACAAGAGTTCAATTCAAAATAGCATCTGCTCCGAAGAGATATTTATAAAAGACACAGTGATAAGTTCCTTCCACAGGAGGGAATGGCTTGGTCTCAAAAAAACTAGTGCAGAGAAAGGGTAAGCTACGGAAAACCTAAGCGTTTATAGGGTAAACGCCGATAACACACCACTACAGTAAAACTTGAAAATAAGACCAATAATAATATCAAGGTACTGGACTACCCAGGACTCTTCCTAACGATACAAAAAAAATCGGATGCAAAAAAAAAGAAATAATAGTCGAAGGTCGACTTACCCTGCCTAGGGTTGTTGTTTGGAGGATCTTTCCAAGCTCCCTTTCATCCATAACAAAGACCAAACCATGAACTCATGACCATGATGCCAAGGTGAATACCAAATGGGAAATAGCCTGTAATGACTCGCACTCTCTTCATAGAGCCAAGACGGAAATGAAAATGATAACGCTGGAATAACCCTTCGCATGGAGTAATGGGGATGGGTGATAACCGTACCTGGGCCATGTGAATATGGTAAGTTGTCGACAATGCATTGGGGCACATAAGCCAAGTACTGAATCGAATGGACTTATCCCAAGACATTTTAAATGTGGTAAATAGGCCATTAAGGAGAGTTAACATTGATCTCTGTCATTTTTTCTCAGAATATTAATGGTAAAGTACATTGGGCGACCTATTTAGGGTACAACTTCGCCCTTTCTATTTTGGTTACATGTTGAACCTAACTGTCAATGAGCTAAACCCTGTCCAAAGTAGAGAGCATAAATTTCGTTAATTATCGAGGAAATGTTTAGTGGCATCAAACGTAACTATAGCCTTTCTGAGTTTAGCCTCTACGTGCATTGTTATCTTTACGAAGTTAAATTATGCGAAACATGGACCAATACATGCCTAGAAAGATATTTGGTTTAAAGGTATTTTTAATTAATGTCTAACCTCTCCTTAGTAGACTCTATAGTTGTATATAGGAATGGGAGTTGTAAGGCCTTTACATATATGGCCATCGCACAAACATGATAGTAGTTCTAGGTGGTTACACCTCCATATCATATAAGTGGGATGCGAACCTAAAACGAAGATGGTGTATAGTATTAATTTTCCATGAAAAAAAAATATCTTTAGTTATATATTTATACTCACGTATAGCTCAATTATGCAACAAGAAGATGCGAGCATATGTTAAAGAAAATATGATAGGAGAAGTAAAAGGAAAATAAGACTGTTGTATAGCATGGCTAATGAATGTTTGAAAGTTTTTGAGAAAAAAGAGCAACTCGAAGTATCCTAATTTAATTTATTTTTTTTATGTAATTTTTTTGGGAAATTACACCTAGCCCCCATGGCTAGACCCTGGGCATTGCCCAGTAACCACCATGGGCCAAAACTAAATTTGTTTATGTGAAACACAATAAAAAAGCTAACTTTTTTTACAAAAATATACCTAGATTTGACTCTTTTTTTCTTTTCTTTTTTCAAAAAACCTCATGGATTTTGTTAAATGTTTTGAAAAAAGTCTCAATTTTTTTAAAAAGTTGGGATTTTTTTAGAAAAAATTAGAAAACATCTAAAACAATTTAAGGTTTTTCAATTTTCACATGAAAAATTATTATGTAGTTCAAAGATGATCTTATAATTGTTATTTTGGTAAAGGGTAAGAATTTTAAAAATAACTAACCTTTGAAATGATATATTCTCCTTGGATGTCTTCTCGATGTTTCTCCCTTGTAACTTGCTCCAAATACTTTAAGGAATACAGCCCAAGATATCACACAGTGTAAAAAGACAAAAAGATATTGTGTATATATAACACGAATGTTATACATTTGTGTTAGTATAATGAATGTGGGATAAATAAAAATTAGGTATATTGTCAACATATATACCTAAAATTATATGGACCATCACTATGTTTAATGGATGTGGGATAAATAAATAAACATGAGAAATATTTTAATTAACAAGTAAATAAAAAAATAAAAGAGTAAAAGTTGTTTTTAATTTTTAAGGGAAAATAATAAAGGGAAAAAATTGGGGGGAATTTTGGAGGGAAACATTTGAGGGGGAAATTGTGGAGGGAATATTTTGTGGTGAAATTTTGGGGAATATTTTGTGGGGGGATTTTGGAGGGAAAATCTGGAGGGAATATTTGTTTTGGGGGGCAGGATGTAGAGGGAAAAGATCATTGTGCAAGTTATACAAATGTCATTGGGAGGGTGAGAATTTGTATCATTTTATGTTATTAGAGAGAAGGGATGGATTTGTGAGATAAAGGAGATTTTATTTTTGAGACATTAGTAAATTTTTCGTATACCTCTTCTATTGGTACTAGGAAATGTAATTGGAATTCTTGTAATGCAAATGAGGTATCATATTTTTTAGGTATTCAGAAGTTTGGTCATAGTAAAAGATATGTTATTCATCATGTTCCTCACGAAAGTCCTAAATCATAGGACTTTGAATGCACTGACGATGAAGAGGAGGAATATGATGGTGATCAATCTATTCAAAATTTTAATAGTAATGCAAATAATCAAAATGTAGGTCGAAGTTGATAATACGATCAACGTTTAAATGATTGGGATGAAAGTTTCCTCTAAGTGAGGAGTTTCAAGGTATCGATGAATATTTCCAAGGCACCAATGAATATGATGAAGAATTTCCCTCAAGTGGAAATTTTAAAAGAAATGAACATGATTATGACAATGGTGGACACTCTTTCCTGAGTGGGAAATTTAAAGAGAACAATGTTGGTGATTACGAATTTCCTCAAAGTGAGGATTTTGAAGGTATTGATGAATAATTTACTCCAAGTGAGTATTTTCAAGGAATGACTGACGATGATGCAGAATCCCCCCCAAGTGGGGATTTTAAAAGCAATAAGGATGATTATGGAAATGCTGGACAATCATTTCTGAATGAGGAATTTAAAGGAAGCAATGCTGGTGATGATGATTTTCCTCCAAGTGAGGATTTTCAAGGTACCAATGATTATAATGAAGATTTTCCTCCTTTTAGACAATTGACTTAGGTTCATGGACAGTTGGTTGTCATTGATGTCAACCAATCTAGAGTGATATTTTATATTGATTTCAACCCTTAGTGATTGATGTCAACCCTTGGAGAAAGTCCGGTAGAGAATTTTTGTAGCATAAAGGTTTGGGTAATGGACCCAAGGTTGTTTCATGGATAGTGGTATGTATTTTAATATATTTCAAGGTAATACTATTCTATATGGATAGTAGATGTAATTCCATTTCTGGTGGTATGTGTAACGTCACATAACTCCTCACGGTTACAGAGTTATGGCCATGAGAAGTTGGAGAACTGAGGTTTGGGTAATGGACCCAAGTTTGTTTGATGGATAATGGTATGAGTTTTGATATATTTTCATTAAATACTATTCTCTATGGATATTACATGTCATGCCATTTCTGGTGGTATGTGGAATGTCACATAACGCCTCACGGTTAGAGAGTTATGTCCATGTGAAGTTGGAGAACCCTCATGAGTCATCTAGAAGCCCCAACAGGTCAAAGTAGTCAAAATGGTTTAAGAGATTTTAGAAGTTAAATAATAAAGTGAAGTGATGAGTATACTATAATTCAAATTGAATACAAAAGAAATTATTTAAATAATAAAGTTAATGGAGAAATCACTAAGTGGACAAGTGGTTAGAAATGGGTTAGCCCTAAAATAAGGAAAGTGGTTTAGGATGGTTAGAAGGTAACCCCTTGAGGTAAAGTGAAGTGATGAGTGTACTATAAGTCAAAGTGGATAAAAAATAAATTATTTAAATAATAAACTTAATGGATAAATTACTAATTGGACAAGTGGTTAGAAGTTCGTTAACCCTAAAATAAGGAAAGTGGGTTAAGATGGTTAAAAGGTAACTCCTTGAGGAAGCTACTTGGACAATATAAATAAGAGAAAGGCTCTCTCATTGTAATCACACTTGAGCATATTGAATATCTACAGGTGACTGAGGTAAAAAATATATATCTAAGATGAATTTCAGAGGGAAGCTGAAGTAAATACGATCAAAATTCAAGGGAGGATAAATTCTTTTGATGATGCTTTCTGAGGTATGTTATTTACAGGTCATCTCACGATTTTCACAATAACTTTTTTTCTAGAATGATTCAGACCACGAAATTGGGAGGCCGTTGAGAAAAAATATCCAAGTAGATGTGGTACAAATTAAATGTTGTGGGTCATTGTATTTCTAGAGTTACACTCCGTGGAATATAGGGTTTGTGGCTAGTCCTGAAACTAGTCTAAAACAAGTGTTTCAGGTAAAAACATCATAATTTATTCATAACATATCCAATTTCAGTAAGACGAAATGTTTTGGTTATAGTATAGTATGTAGTATTTTGTGTAAAATTTTCATATCCATACAAAAAATATTCTATGTGGGTCATGCTCTACAAGTTCGTTGTCTAGAATAAGACATAATTCAACAAGGTATGCCATTTTTGCTACAACTCGTTTTCTGAGAGGTTCCAAGTAGTGACACCTGGAGGAATTGCATAAAACACACTGAAGAACATTGTGTACTATTTTTATATCTTTATTCATTATAGGTACATATTTATGATTATTTCAAGTTAGGGTTGTTGACTAATCCAAAACTAGTCATGTGAGAATAAAGTAAAGTTTGATGAAAATGCTAGTCTCTTGTTGTTAAAGTTATGGAAGGTTTGCAGGTATTTGATCATATACACCAAGTCTATTATAGATTTACAAATCAGATTTGGATGATGAAATTGATGAGGGATTTTGGTTGAGGTACATGGTTGAGACAAGTAGTTGATGAGTTGGCACATACATGAGGTGTATAGTTGATGATGTTGGTACATCTTGATGAGTCATAGTTGATGAGTAGTTGATACATGATTGATACATACATGGTACATGGTTGGAGGCACTTGTTAGTAGTATTTGTTGACACATGGTTTATGGATGATGTAGCATACTTGTATTGGTATATTATTAGAAGCACATATTGATCTTGGTGATGATTATGAGTTTTTGTGATATGATTTTTTGATGCACATCTTTGATATTTGTCTTGGTGATTGATCTTGGTGAGTAGCTCTAATTTGGTTGATAATATTGATGAGATAGGTGGTTGTGATAGGTTTTTTGGACAAGTTGTTGTGACAGGTTATTCGTACAAGTTTGGTGCATGGTTGATGCACTTATTCATGGTACAGGTTGAGGTACAGGTTGGTGCATGGTTGATACACTTGTTTATGTTACATGTTGATTACAGGTTTTTTTGTATAGGTTGGTGCATGGTTGATGCACTTGTTTATGGTACAGGTTGATTACAGGTTGAGGTACAGGTTGATTCATGGTTGATGCATGGTTTAGGTTATTGGTACATGTTGTTTGGTGCAAGTTGATTGGTATATGTTTAGAGTAGTATATATCCTAGTGATAGTGTCATAATGGTTCCATCATTATACTTATATATAATGACAGCTGGATGGGGCTAGCATGGGTGGTTGTAGCCACCTTCTGGTTGTAGCTGAAGAGTTGTAGCCTCCTTCTAGTTGTAGCTAGAGAATTATGGAGTTGGAGCTTCCCTCGGGTTGTAGCCAGAGAAAATAGGGGGTTGGAGCCTCCTTCCAGTTCCAGCTGGAAAAAAAAGGAAGTTGGTGCTTCCAATGAATGCAATTCTTAAAGAAATTTAAGAAAAATCATTATGTGGTTTTCTCCCACTTTGGGTTTCCACATAAAACATTGGTGGATTGTGTATGTGTGTGATTTCTCCTTTGTTCATTGTTTGTTTACTCTGAAACTATTAGATGATAATTCTACATTGATATAACACTTGAATTTTATGGTGAAAAAGGATTATATTTCTCTATTACTGATTCACCCCCCCTCTCAGTAATCCAAAAATTGGTATCAAGGTTGGTTCCTTTAGGAAATAGTTTAACCATTGGAAGGTGATCATGGATTATTCTGAGAATGGAGTAACAATGTTTAATGGTCAGAATGGTTTTAAGTATGAGATGTGGAGAAGGACAAAAGTATTTTTATAGACACAGGTACATTATATTTGGCTATTAGTTGTTATAGGATATGGTAGTTCAAAAAGGGCAAAGACTGCAGTTAAGAATGAATTGAAGAAGAATAACAAAATAGCAACGGATTTCGTTTGGGAAGGATTACCTAATCTAGTAAAATAAAAGGTTGGTAAATGTTCATCAACTAAAGAAATTTGGGATAAGTTACATGACATATATTCTTCACCCATCGTAGATTCAGAAAATGACAAAGAAGATGAAGATACAAAATAAGAAGAAATATGCTCATCATGTTAGAAAGATTCAGAAGAGGAAGAGTATGAATAAGCATAATTTGATTAAAGAGAAAAATTGATCAATGCAATTGAATATCTAAAGAAAGAAAGAGAAGAAAACAAGTCATCCAAGAAAGAATTGATGAAGCAAAAGGAAAGTGTTCAAGCTTTTGAAAAAGATCAAGAGGTCATCAAGAATTTAAGAGATCAACTAGAAGAGGCCAGAAGAATTGAAGAAACTCTAGAATATCAAAAGAAATACTTAGAAGACAACGTAGAAGCACAAAATGAAGAAGAAGAAAATAGAGAAAATATACCGATGGATCATCTCAAGGAAAGAACCAATGACTTAAACCAGCTTGAGGAAGAGTTTGGTCAAGAAGAGAGAATACTAGAAGAATAAATAATTACATTGAAAATCCAACTTGAGGAAGAAAAGAGAATAGAAGAGGTCATGAAGTCTCAGAAAATGGAGAAATAAGAAGAGGTTGAGAATCTTGAATAAGGAGTTGTCACACTAAGAGTCAAAATTGTCAAGCTCAACAAGAAAGTTGAAGAGACAAAAACATCCACATCAGTGGTAGAGAATGAATAGAAGCACTCTACATTGCTAGAAAATAAGAATGAAGAAAACAAAAATATTTATGCAAAAGTACTCAAAGGAAGGAATCATGGTCAACCAGAATCTAACAAAACTAATAAAGATACATCTTGAAGAAGACCATCCATGTTCAAGCCACAAAGAAGCTTCGATCATGATCATGATTAGTCAAGGCATAAATTCATAAGGACGACACCACAAATAAGATCATTCACTCCCAGGTATGAAAATTTCTTTCATGGTCATTGTTTTTATTGTACTAACTTTGGACATAAGGTTGCAAATTGCAGGGATTATAAAAGAAATGTTCAAGAAAGAAATGCCTATGTGGCCCCACGTAACATTGAATGTTACAAATGTCATAAATATGGACACATAGCTCGTGATTTTAGAAGCATGATCGATACTTCCATGAAATAGAAAACTGATATCGGATATAAGAAAGTATGGATAAGAAAATAGGAAGAATAGGTGAACAAACACCAGGTCCCATAGATCACAAGATTGGCAATAAAACTAGATGAAGAAAAATCTACAGATAAAAAGAAGGATGTTAGATATAGAAAGGTTTGTAAAATAAATGAAAAAAAAGAAGGAAAAGTAAATAAGGAACATGTTCAAGAGATTGTACTTTTAGGTATTGTAGTGAAAGATGAATCCATAGACAAAAAGAAAGAAGTTAGAGCTCATAGAGATGATTAATCTACCAATGAAGATGATGATGAATACACATCAAAGAAAGAATTGTTATAAGCCATCCGGCTTAGAGAATCCCCTGTAATATGAATATTAGATAGGGGTATTATATGCGATAGTTGTGACAGACCAAAGAACCATCCTTCAAGAAACTTGCAGAGTTTGAGAAGGCAGATCCAGAGCAGTCAGTTAGTAGAAGTAGAATTTGTTGGATTAATCAAGACTTCATGTTAGTATAGTGATAAATGGGTCAACATTATGGATAGTTGCACAAGTAGTATTGTGGACAACATGGATGAGAACATGGATTCATAGATTGGTTCAAAGAGTGGTTCAGAGACAAAGGAACATTATCATAATGGATGATAATTACACAGGAAATGGCTCGAACAATGCTAATGGATTCCAAATTGAAAGATATTTTTTGGACACATGCAGTGCATACAACAGTTCACATTCAAAATAGAGTAATGCTCAAAAACAACAATGAAAAAACTCCCTACGAACGATGGAAAGGAAGCGAACACGACAAACTCTACATCAAGGTAACTCAAGGTAGTATTTATTAATTGAAATTTATGTTTATGATATTGTTTTTGGAGGTACTAATGACAGGTTAAGCCAGAAATTTGCAAAAGATATGAAAAATGAATTTGAAATGTCATTACTTGGAGAACTTCCTTATTTCTGGGTCTTCAAATATGTCAAAGAAACCAAGTAATTTTTATTTCTAAAACTAAGTATATCAGAGAAATGCTAAAGAGGTTCAGAATGGAATATTGCAAACCAGTTATCACTCCCATGAAAACTAGTTGCAAGTTGAGCAAAGATAATGACTCAAAGTCTACAGATCAGAGGCAATACAGGTCAATTATTCGTAGCCTACTATATGTGACAACATCCAGACCATATGTAATGTAGGAATTTGGATAGGTGGCACGATTTCAAGTAGCACAAAAGGAATCACATGTACTGGTAGTGAAGATAATTTTCAGATATCTCAAAGGAACATAAGAGTTTGGATTATGATATCCAAAAGGATAATATCTATCACTTATTGCCTACACAGATGCATATTGGGCAGTTTTCATTGATGACCGATGAAGCACTAGTGGAGCAATGTTCTACTTGGGTGAGTGTTTAGTATCATGGATAAGTAAGAAATAATCATCAGTATCTTTATCTACAACTGAGGCAGATTATATTGTAGAAGCAACATGTTGTACACATGTTCTATGGATGAATCAAACTCTCACAGATATACAGGTTGAGTATGATGAGCCCATTCCAATTTATTGTGATAATAAAAGCACCATCGGTATCTCAAATAAACTAGTTATGCACTCGAAGATTAATCAAATTCCAATCAAGTATCACTTTTTGCGGGAACAGGTTGTAGAGAAGAACATCGGAGTTGAATATGTCGGCACAAAAGAACAAGTGGAATACATCTTTACAAAACCATTTCCACATAAATCCTTCGAGTATATTCGCTAGAGACTAGGATTAATTTCTACTCCAAAATGAATGCTTTTGAATACTAATCTTATATGTCTTAGATGTACATGAGGAAGATCCATAAATAAGACAATTCAAGTTGGGAGATTAGTTTCAGGAAGAGTTCAGTTAGGGGGAGTATCCCCAAGGACAGTTCAGATAGGGGGAGAAACCTCAGATGGAAAGATATATTTTCCATTGATGACAAAGGGGGAGAGATTTATCATATGAAAGATATAAATGCTTGGAGAGACAGAACATAGGCATGTAGACAGGGGGAGCAACCCAAGGAGATTTTAGTCGGGGGGAGCATCCCCAAAGGGAGATAACCTTTTCCATTGATTTCAAAGGGGGAGATTTAGAAACA
>ML814419.1:116582-126941 GCA_009831015.1 Picea engelmannii | reverse complement strand
TGAATAGGAACGCATCATATCATCTGTCAATCACATCATAATCATATACAAAAGGTCTAACATCAAAAAGGGTCCAGATCACTTGCGAGCAAGTGTCCTCAAAGAATAAGTGTCCTCAGTGTGTGCCAGAGCGGGATGTTACAGTTGGTAACTTTGTTTTGAGGCATTATTTGGATATTTCGCCATATGATTTGAGACACATATTGGATGTATGGTATATGTTTGGTATAAGGTTTGAGGCATATCGTTTGAGGCATATCTTTGGTACATATCTTGGATATATTGGTGTATATATTTGGCACATCGTTAAGGTACATTTTTGGATACTTGTATACATGTCTTGAGGCAAGTATTGGCACATTGTTTGAGGTATATCATTGATGAGTTGGAATATGCTTGAGGGATATGGGTGGATGCACATTTTTGATGGTTTGGAACATGTTTGAGATACAAATATTGATGATTTTATGGCACATGTTTGAGGTATATACATTGGTTTTTTTGGTACGTGCTTGATGCATCTCTTGGAGTCCCTTGGATGCATATGTTTGGAAGATACTTAAGGCATAATTTTGGCACATAGTATGAGGAAAATATTGAATATTAGGAACATGGTTTTGTAAATCTATTGACCTGCACAAAATAGATCTAGCTAAACAATGATACACACATTTGCAGAGAGAATTGGAAAAGAAGAAGAAGGAGAGAACAAATGGAAAGAATTCTCATTAACCATTTTCCACACTCAAAGAGTGAATAATTTACAATATATATATAAAATAAATGAGTAACTAATGAGCCATAGTGGTGGTCTATATTGATCTGGACACACACCAGCAGTTACAAGAGTAAACTGTCACCTAGTCTAGTCTCTCAGGCAGTTACGGGAGTGAACTGCCACCTAGTTGAGTTAACTAGTCAACTAGTATTTATTTAACTAACTAAACAAAGAGTAGTGAGTTGGTGATGATCCCAATGTTGCATGGTGAAAAAACCAATGCAACATCTAAACTCAACTCAGCTAGTCAAACCGAAGTGTCAACTGAAAGAGAATATTCTCCAAGTGGAATATTCTCCCCTAAAATATAGGAGACTAGATAATGACTAATTATGACTAATAAGGAAGCAAAAAACTTAGGAAAAATAAATCATAGGTGTGTGTGAAGTAACTCCAACACCCCCCCTGAACATCACTATGGCAAAAATAAAGAATGGGTCCTGGCTACAAGGCCATGTTAGGTACCCAAATACAACAGATACACTGAACTAAACGAGGAAAGAGGGAAAACCTCATGGGAAACCCCNCCCCCCCCCCCCCCTCAAATTACAATGCATAATATAACAAAAGATAAGGAACAAAAGGGAGTTTCTAAGCAACCATGTCCTTCACTCCAAGAAGACCTCACAACTGTGCAAGTTTGTGTTCTTTGAATATTTTGTTGAAGATGTAGATGTCTGCATGGATCTGATGAAGTATATGCATCATTGATATTTCCACACATATCCACTTTATCTTGTTGTAATGAATAATATCCAAATAAAGTTTGGATGAAACTTTGAAAACCGTACAGCCGTTTCTGGAAAAATGTTGAAATTTTGTTGATTTTGAAACGAACATAACTTCAGTTTCCAGACTCCGTTTCAGACGTTTTTTTTTTAAATTTGATATATTCCCGAGAGGAATTCAAATATCCAATTTGTTTCTGCAATTTTTTCTCAAAAGATATCAGAATGGTGTCTGATGTGCATGGATCCCTTTTTGTCTCCTGAGATGCATGCATGGTGCATGCAACATTGTCTGCATGTGATTCATGAGATGCATGCCATATATCTTCCACATGAATTTCAGAAAAAAATAAAAATGAAATGGAGTAGACATCATCTTGAATTATTGGAATACTAATTTGTGCAAAAATGTTTGTAGAAGACTCTTCATAATAAGAGGCTTGATCTTCTTATGGTTTCTCTTCTGGATCTATCTTTCCAATCCCCTGCATGAAATCTTCACAATCTTCTTTGTTCCCAAATATAAATTTTAATCTGGTCCATAATTCATTTGGAGTGAAGTCTTGTGTGACATCACATACTTGGTGGAGAATTTCTGGAGAAATAGACACGCAGACAAATCCTATGGCCATATCTTGTCTATTGAGAAAGTCATTTTTCTCATTGGCAGAATCAGGATCTACTTCCATTTCCATGTCTATTTGGTATAATCCTCTACTTCTGAGAAAAATTAGAATATTTGTCTTCCACTCCAAATAGTTATGAGGTGTGAGAAGTATTATCAGTGAGTAAAACATAAATTCCATATTTTCCACATTCTTCAATCTTCAGTACCTGGAAAAATAATTTGGTGTATCTTTTTCTTAGCAGTCCGTCGGCTCTAATACCATGGTAAATGTTTTTACCTACACAGAATAGATCTAAATAAACAATCATACACACATTTGCAGAGAGAATTGGAAAATATGAGGAAGGAGAGAAATAATGGAAAGAATTCTCATTAACCGTTTTCCACACTCAAAGAGTGAATAATTTACAATATATAGAATAAATGAGTAACTAATGAGACATAGTGGTGGTCTATATTGATCTGGGCACACACCAACAGTTACAAGAGTAAACTGTCACCTAGTCTAGTCTCTCAGGCAGTTACGAGAGTGAACTGCCACCTAGCTGAGTTAACTAGTCAACTAGTCTTCAGTTAACTGATTGAACAAAGAGTAGTGAGTTGGTGATGATCCCAATGTTGCATGGTGACAAAAAAATGAAACATATAAACTCAACTCAACTAGTCAAACTGAAGTGTCAACTGAAAGAGAATATTCTCCAAGTGGAATGTTCTCCCCTAAAATATAGGAGTGGTACATTTTTTGGTACATGGTAGATGGATGTTATAGCACAAATATATTAGCACATGATTGATGATCTTGGTATATGATCTATGTGAGTGGATATGATTTTAGTTGATGATGATGATGATGAGATATCAATGATAGTGACAGATACAATGACAGTGACAGAGACAATGTGTAGTTACAAGCACTACAACCCTCCATTTTCTCATATGATATTGCATACCTCCTTAGAAAATAGAGTCCATCATAGTCTGAACCTAAGAGAAATCCTTATGAGTCTACCTCTCCAACTCAAGATACTTATAAGACTCATTCCTTAGAAAATCCTTAAAGAATTAAAAATATATATTTTTGAAATCTACAAAGTTACTTTAAATTTGTCTGATTCGCATTGGAGTTCTTTCCACCTTCTATGATATGAAATGTTCTCATGCCAGTTATAGGAAACTACTCAGATTCATATTAGGGGTGTTCCTCTCTTTCCTTCTGACATTATTGGAGGACTTTAGAACAAGTCCCCTTATGAACATTGAAGGAATTTCATACAAGTTCTTTGATGTTCATTGAAGAAATTTCCCTCTATCCCTCCAACCACAACAACCCTACCTACCACATTAAATGACAAAAAACAATTTTAGCTATAAAAATGAAACATAGGTAGGAATATTTCTATCCAATCACGAGAAATTGAGAAAAGATCCCCCAAGGTTAAAAAGCATTTCACTATCCCATTCAAGCTATGACTTATCCATGTTCACCACGTGGCATTAGGATCTAGGTAAGGGAATCTTTCCTTTATTTTGTTCTAAGGTTAGGGTTAGGTTTTCTTTTAATTTCTTCATGTCGCTTTGTTTCTTTATTTGTTTCCCTACTCTGATAGTTTTCTTCACCCTCACCACCATACCTTTGGCTAATTCCATAACCATTGCATGCTAATGTGATGCACACTCTCTTCCCATTATAGAGATTGTTCTTCTCCCTAAAACAATGTCTAGTTGACCCTAATTTTCATCGTGAAGACACCTCTTTTCATCCTTACAACCAATATTTTAAATCCCTTAAGTTTTTCTCTATGCACATAGACTTATATCATAAAGGTTCCAAGGAACTCTCCCAACCTATAAACCCATCTTCAAGCTCCCCCAAAACCTTCATGATTTAAAGAACAATTATTACTAACTTTTCCAAACATATTGAAGGAGTTATTAATAACTCCTTCAATACAATTGGATAAATTACGAACTTTCCCCCCTCATATCTTAGAGCACTTAATGATAACTCTTGTGATCATATCAGATGAGCTACTTTCAACTCCTCTGATATGATCAAAAGAGTTACATCTAATGTCGTAGATTTTCACACACCTTCAAACCTTATGGTAAACCTTTCTGATGACTTATCATAGAAGTAGGGATTATCTCCTTTGACTTCATTGGAGGAGTTATTACTAACTCCTCTCATGCAATCATAAGAGTTTTATTTAACGTTTCCAATCACCTCTCTTTTTCCACTTTATAGGAACACTTAATACTAACTTCTCTGACTTATATCAGAGAATCTAATGTTTTCACTTCCGATTTATTTTTTTTAGACTAATATCCAACCTTTCCCCTCCAAGTCTCACCAAGTTTTTTGATCATTGCCTAATAGTACCTTGACATCCTCAGAGGGAAACTCAGTATAATTTCAATGACTCTACTAATATTTTAAATCATTTAGTTGTATTTCAAATAGCACATTATTCCCTAAACTTCTCCTTTTGGTAGATTCAAACATGCCATCAAGAAATAAGACTACGGGGAAAACATTCAGAGCTGAGCCCTCTGGCATCTCCCAACAAACATGAGAAGTATAAATTGTTGGGTATATATATGATGATATGGCTGTACTTTTGAAAAATGATGGATAAACTTTGAAATGGGGAGAAGTATACTACATATTTAAGAAGTCAAATTTCTATGTAGAAGAGGAAGATCCCGATGAACTTCAGGCATTCAAAATATAAAAAAAACAGGGATATTCAGGGTAATAGAACACCCAATAGTTTTCCCTTGTGCAGACACCATTTAATGGATTTTCAAGAACACTAACATAAGTAGTAGATACGTATGAAATGCATGAAAATAACCTATTGTTTATTTTAGGCCATATTTTTTATCCAAATGCTATCACATTGAAGAAGGACGCAAAATATTGGATGGTAAACTTCTTAGTGAGTTCTATTTTACATTGAAATAATTTTTTCCTAAATGGTATAAGGAAAATAGGTAGTTAAAATATATACCTAAGATGCAGTACCCCACTGTTTCCTTAAGTATTCCATACTAGTATTTGGTGGCCATGTTGTGCAGGTTATATGGGGAACATGAAACAATTCATTTCCCCTTATCATATATGCCTTTGATTTATTTATGCATAGATGTGGACGTTTCATTCAATTGGGAATACATATTGTTTTAAAATCTCACTACTTCCATTTCCTTAATAATGAAAGCACAACTAGGAATGTTCCCTAGTTTCCGTATGTCCTCATATCTCCTTGACATAATGTGTATGGCTCACATGTACCCTAATATGGGGTGGAGTTGATTTCCTATTGACCCCAAAATCCACATATATTGCAAGGTTCTCTAGGAGCACAAATATTGTGTGGAGTACCAGAGTATTTACGAACACTTCCTTTCTCCCTTATATGAGTTCATCTTTTCCACCACTACCCCTTGTATGACAAAAAAAGCCATAGAATTCATAATAAGAATCGAGGATTGGTACCTCATCTAACATGGAACTTGTATATGAGTATATGGTACGATGCAGCCATCTCACCTACTTCCATAGTTTGTACACGACAAGCTCATCCTTCAAGAGGTAGTATACCAAACTATTATACACTAGGTTGGAGGAATGTTGTACATATTGAAGAAAGTGATTTAGTTCCCACTACCTCTATATGTCAACAACCATTTCGTCGAGAATACCAAATAATCCCAAGTAGAAGTAGACATATTACTTTCCTATTGTTGTGTTGGTTTTGTGACTTGGGTGAGAAAAAAAACAACAGTTGCATGCCTAGATAAGCCTACTAGACAAGACATAAATTTGTGAGTGGGTTAGACAAACCAAACACACATGAAAACAAAAAAATATAACTAAAAACAACTAAGAAGTAAATGTTATAAAGGTTGAGAAACTTTGAACCATGAAAATAAAAAATGACCAACATAATGCTAGCAATGGATCAATAGATTAGTAGGAAAAACACAATAGATAAAGGAAGGGACTTATGAGTCCCCTCTTCCTCCTTGAGAGGGATATTGAGTTCCCTAATTGAGAGCTCTTCTCTCTATAAAATGGAAGAAATGACAAATGGTGAAGAAAAACAATTCTTATTCCCTCAAGAGGTGAGTGGAATGGCCTATTGCAATGGTGCTTAAAGGATTCAAAGAGAAAAGAGGATTCTCAAGGAATTATTCCTGCAAAATAACAATACCTTGAAGATATTGGTTTCTTAGCACACCCATGGCTCTTATTTATAGCATACATTCATGTGAAAATGTAATTGGTTCATAGTGTGAACAAGGGGCCTGTTAGGGCACCCTCTAGCCCTTGACCAACCCCCAAGCTAAATTTCACTCAGATATGACTGTCAAATCATGTTGCAGGTCGGAATAAAAGTGGTTGAGGGGCCGAAAAGATCCATAAATGCATCGTTGATAGAAGTGCACATATTTTCTCGTAGACAGTTTCACATTTTTCATATAGTACATGTTGAGGGTTGTGTTGGCCTAGGCATACTCCAAACTATGCTCACGTTTCCTTTAGTGAATTTGTGCACTTTGATTTTTGACCCAATTGTATAGTTTTTTTTTCTTTTGATGGAATTTAGTGTTGTAGGTGCAATAATTTCTGCTGGAATTGATGTGTTTCTTAAATCATTTGCGTGCAATGTTGCGGAATATTTTTCAGTTATAATAGATTCCCCCTAATGTGTGAGGTTATGAGCATAAGTATAGTAGAAATACAACAATGTTTCTTTTGTTGAGAGTTCCATTGTAATGAAGAGTAAAGAGAGGAACTGCAATAGAAATCTGCCAGAGGAAGAGGGAAAACTGTGGGACCCAAACCTTTCTTTAGGGGGGAAATAAAATCTATGTACAAATGAGGCGGGCAGGCCCCATGCTCATGTCATGAAACCAAAATGTGAGACCATAACTGAAGATGTATGTTGATGTAGATATCTACAACGCCCTCGAGGGTGGTTGATAATGGAAGATGATAGTTATGAATGGTGAACGGACTCTGAAGTGAGGCAAGGATGACTATAAGAATTCTTTATGACTTGTAGGCATTGATGGCCTAAGAAATTCATAGGTATTTGGCTGGTATGAAACAAGTGCAATAGTCACAGAGTAAGAACCACTGTAACATGAGAGTTTTTTTTAAGTCGAATGTTACGAGGGTCAACAGAATCAGAGAGCAATAATGATTCTCTCTTTTTCATCCGAGATTCCTCATTGTAAAGGTAATGCGAGTGTTGTAGGAAAATCTCCCTGCGGACAGGTAGATTTCCTCTTGAGAGCTAGACCCTTAAATCTAAGACAAAAGGTGCTTAACATGGACACTGACTTCCTTTTAGATATAATCAAGCTGATGAAAAAAAGAGAAGGAGGAAGGTGTGTACCTTATGAACATCATTTGTACCTGCAAGGTCCAGGATGAGATTTTATCTTGAGCTCCTTGGTAGGTCCTGCAAGACAAACAAAAGTACAAAAGACTTCCTACTCTATTGAGATTAGCTAAAACATAGATCCATCTACTATAGACAAAATTATATGAAACAAGTACAACTTTGAAAGAAACAAGCCAAGCATTGATTGCATTAATGAGAACAACAATGAAGAAAACTTACAATCATAGATTTGAGTGAAACAAATTCATCAAGCTCTCCTTGTCCAACCCTTGCTCAAAAGCTCCACGATCAGAATGACAATACTTTCACTGATTATTCTCCTCCACTTCTCATGAGATCATAAGTTTGGTATCTCTAAACTCCTCTCTCCCCTCTCCTCCATTTAAACCCCTCATTATATAGGATTTGGAGGTTTAACTACCATGGAGAGGATCTCTCATCAGATCCACTAAGAAAGGGATCTCTAAGATATTTAGGGAGAAAAAATCTCTTAAGGATTTGGGGGAAGAAATATCTCTCAAGGATTTTAAGGAGGAAATATTTCAACCATCCATGAGATCCTCCACCTTCCCTAAAAAATAGAAAAACAAATGTGAGGTAGATTCTCACACTTAATTACTTTCTTTTTCATGAATATTAATAATAATTCATGTGACTTGATTCTCACACTTAATCAATTTATTTTCCATGAATATTAATAATAATTCATGTTACTTGGTATTTTGGTCTTCATGTAATATATCCCTCCTCCACATTGAATAGGGATTGTGACATAGGTTATTCCATGGTGTCAAGGTGTATGAGGCACTTATATGACACTTTATGACACTTAGGGTGAGGTAACTAGGTGTGCAAATTTCATGTGTAACAGAGAGTCAAGATATTGTTTCCCTTCCTGAAACTGTGTTGATTTTGACAACAAGGGAGGCACACCTCCTAGAAGCAGAGGGCTTCGTGGAATCCAATGAGTGATAGATGATATCAGGTACTTATGGGTAACATGGAAGAAATCAAGATGCTGTGAGACTCAAGACTTCCCTTGGTTGGGGAATTTTTAAGGATGATTGGCAACAACCGTAAAACTAGATCTAGTGTCAGGGGGATGACTAGATATGGGGTTAAACTGTGCCAGAGGCTAAAAAATTGGAAAAAATCAGAGATCATGGGTACATGGAATTGGGATACTCGAGGTTCGTGAATGATGTTGGTATGAAAAAAGAGTGGATGCCCCAACCAATGATGACATGGATTTCTTTTCCAGGGAAAAGAAGGCCATCAAGGGTGACGACAAAAAATCTATGTATATGCTAGAAACAAAGGCTTTATATAATTAAAAAATAAATAAAGAATAACTTGGGCTGAGTATACAGATACAGAAATAGTTTCCCCAGTGAAATATGGCTTGGCCTATTAAGGCACAATTTTGTGAAAGAGAACTGGTGGAGGGTGGGGGGCCCATGGGTGGGTTTCTATATTAGGTAAATGGATGGAGGAAAATCTTCAGATGGGAAAATTTATGGTGGATGAGATGGAGGGATAATGAGACTACGTAGGTCCAATGAATATAACTGAGATTATATGACCTGTGAGTCCATTGGGAAGGTTAGAAATATGATGAGAAGAAGTATGGGGTTCTTTCTCGGAAGTGCATAATACTGTCCGGTGAAAATCAACATGAGTGTCAAGTTGTTAGGGGGAACTATGAAGGGGACAACTCATGTGGGGGAGAGTGTTACCGGTTGAAAATACCTAGATGCGATAAAGGTAAAGATACTGCAGAGTCAGATGTAAGGGCCCTAAAGGTAACTATCAAAGGGTGTGACTGGGATATGCAATTGATTTACAGAGGGAATAATTACATTCCAGTGTCGAACATATACCTAAAGGGGTTGTAGATTTTTTGGAACAAGTAACTACACACATGAAAACCAAATAACTGATGTGAACAATATATGATGATAAAGAAAATATAACAACTATTTGATAAAATTGGAAGTGAGCATGTGTGCCTGAATTTGATGTGAGAAAAATATTTCTCTAGGGCCAAGTGAAAATGATGAACTAGGGAATGTGAATGTGTATATGGTGGGACCAGGATTCCATGGCTGAAAACGGATCGAAAAATGGAGGCTTTGGGCTCCTGTAACAGAGTGTGGAAGTTGAGAAAAAGGGGATATATATGGATGGTTGGCCCACAATGCCACCTCATTTTTACTTGTGACTGTTGCTAAAATGATGAGATAGCTATGAGGATATTTGGATATTGCGAGAGAGTGAGGATATCGATTTGGCAGTGGCGAGAAACAGGTTAGTGGTCCTATCATCATGTACTTTGTAAAATTCCTATTTTGTATATAGGGGTTGTACGAAGGTCTGTACATAGGATTTTAAGGGTAGGGGCCCACTAGTGCATGGGAAAAGGAGAAACACCACCACATATGTGCATGGGTATTACTTAATTTGATGCACATAATGTGCGACTTTGCTTGACACAACTGTGCATGTGGGCACAAGGGTTGGGAAAATAGGCATGCATGAGATGCACGCCTGTCGGACTAACAACTAGGAACTCATGCACAAATGTTTCTCATACAACTGTGCATGAGTGTGCAGTTGTACAAAGAACGATTATGCACCCATCTAGGAAATATTCACGCACTATGAGAAAGGCTAGGGGTTTGTGGTTTTTCATATTTTTATTCTTTTTGTTGGATGATGAGGTTGATCAAGTGTTTATGTGTGGATGTAGGTGATTAGCAAAGTATACAACATCATGTCGTTCCACTGGAGAGAGAGTGAATGGGACCG
>ML814419.1:93157-110235 GCA_009831015.1 Picea engelmannii | reverse complement strand
GGGGAGGTGTTGGCCATGTTCTCTGATTCAAAGGTAGTTGGGGCAGGGATAGGGTTGTTAAATCACTCTATATGCCCCAAAGGAATAAAATCCTTGGTTTCGATTGCACACATGGAATCTTGGATAGGAGGGTGAAAGGCCTCTTGTCAAAGGAAAAGTGCTCAATTATGGAGAACACTTCATGGGAAATCGGGGGTAGTGAGTTCATCCAGGATATGTTTGTCATAGTGAAAAATGAGAGAATACAGGGGATCCTAGGGGTTGATAGGGGGAACTGTCAATGGGTAATTTTATTGTCTTCAAGTGGTGAGGACGTAGACAGGTTATCATGTACCAGGTGTGAGGGATCGCTGACATACAGTAAAATTCTTGATATTGTGTAAGTTACCTCGTTCACTCGGGGATTGACGAGGAAATATATTGAATATCAGTAATGTGAACCTCACTAGGGAGTGGATGAGAGAGCTCTAGCCAAGATGTTTGGTGTACCATGGCTAACATTTGGAAAAAATGAGGTAGAGTTAGAAAATGATGAGTGTAGTGTCCATACTATGAATAGATGGCACAAGCAGATTTTGTTTTCAACCCTTTATTGTGTGTGGTTGAGGACTCTGTAGTAGTAGTGGATGTACTTGTTGGGGTGGTGAGAAATGTGGTTACTCTATGGAGTTATATCAGATTGCGTAACTTGGGAATATTAGAACATTTGTTAGTGTGGTGTCCTTATCTTTTTCGTAGTGCACAAGGAGGCTAATCTCAGGGAGGAAGTAGAGCTATGGTCTCGTTCTTCTTTCATCTGTCTCTAGTGGTGGTGGTGTTGCTGCTAGTTGGGGGTGGACGTGTTGTGGAAAGATCCTATATTGGGGTCTGCATCGGTAGTCCCTCTGCTTGAGGAGGGAGGGATGGTGTAGGAACCATAGTGGGTGGATGGAGATACCATACGAGGATCGCAAGAACCATGTTTGGAAGGGTAAGAGTAGAAGCTACCTGTAATTATTGGACTCTAGGTGGGGGTATAAAAAGGGAATTTTGGTAATGGCTTGGGGGATTGTCTCCTAAACAGATATTTTCCCCTAGAATGGGGGGGGAATCTAGGATAAATGGTGCAGTAGGGTGCTTAGGGAACTCCCGAGGTAATAGTTCTTCAACTGGTTGAACTTCGATCTGGGGAGGGACCTTCGTGGGAGGAGTATTGTCTCTAAGATCTGTTCCATTAGAAGATACTACACACACTTGTGTGGAAGGGTGTAGGAGAGGTTGTGCTCCATGATATTCCCCCAACAAGGATGGTTCTTTGAAAATTATGGGACCCATGTCGATGACCGAAACATCATCTAAGCTAGTGCAAGAAAGGGGGATAATGTTATCAATGTTGGTGGAATGACTAGTCTCGTAATGTGTAAGTTCGTCAATGGTGATGATTTTCCTGTTGTGGGGGAACATCACCATGCAAAACATAGAAGAAACTATCGCCTTCATAGCATACATATAGCGACATCCAAACAAGATATTGTAATCAAGTGGGGTGTCAATAAATTTATTGTCGATGAGGATGGTTTTTCCCCCAAGTTCTATGGGGAAATTTTGGAAGAACCCTTCAAGGGATGATGGTCGAATGTCATAATCTCTCAAGGTGATTGGTGGATGGTACTAGCTCAGGTGAGATGAGTTTTTTCCATACTTTGGACATGTTGCATGTGGATGCACCATCCTCGATGATACACTAATGGATTGTGATTTTATGGATCTTAATTGGTATATGAAATCTACCAGGGCGGGGAGGCATGTTTCTCCGATATTTAAATCAAAGGTGACAAGTCTAGTATCAGCTGGGTCGACTTCCCCCAAGGTGGAAAGAAAGGATTTTTGCTGACTTGGACAGGTTTGGAGGACCTCCAATATAGACATGGTTGCAGGAGATTGTGTTAAGTCATCGACCAGACTATAGTTATGGGCTTCCATAGCATGAGGGTTATGTACATTCTGTCGTAATGGAACAAATGGTATATGAGGGTTTGGTTTAGTGTTAGGGAGTGGAATCGTTAATGGTTGTTCGAATGTATCTAGAACCATTTCTGAGGTGGTTGGGGTAGATTCATGGGGAACACCATATTTCCGACCATGAGTTTATTGAAGAATATCTTCTTCACTAGCAAGGAGGATATTGCGATCATCCAGGTTTTTAGGTTGATTGGGACCTGGGTTTTGATATTGGCCCATTTGTGGTGGGGATGGTTGTACCTCTTGTTGGGTATTCATCACACCTTTGTGTGAAATAGGATTTCACAAAATAGTTGGAGGTGGTGGTTGAAAATACTGTTGTGGGGCTTATTGAGGGGCAAGCGATGCTGGAGGACGGTGTGCATTCATGGACTCTTTCATATGTTTGAAATCAAAAATTTGGGGGATGGTGTGTATAATGTCAATACTCACCACATAGAGTGCAAGGGAAGTTAGTTTAGAGTTTATTGTTCTTCCCTTTCCATGGTTGATTGTTATTGGTGCCCCCTTGGGGTGTTGGTTTCCTTGATTCTGGTTTCCCCGAGTGGGATAGTTTTATTGGGGGCTATTTCATATTGGTCCCAGGTTATTATTGTTTCAGTTTTTCCATTTCTTCTTGGCATTATTCAGTGGATCGATCAGATTTTCCATATTTAATTGTTCAAAATTTTTAAGTTGTTGAATGGGAGAGGGTTGGAAAAAGTTAATACTGACATGTGGTTGTCCTGGTGGAGGACCAAGAAATGGAAAATATGGATTGTCTTCAAGAGATGATCCACATGGAATGTAGGAAGTTGAATCACTTCCACTACTGCTGAGGTTATATGAGAGGTTTGAAAGTGAATTTGTATTTGGTTGAGAGACTAGATGCATCATGTGTATTGGTGAGGTTCCACCCATTGGTGGAGGGGGAGAAACATGATATGATTATTGGTGAGTGGGAGGAGGGTAATAAGATGTCCCTCCATGTGGTTATGGATAAATATGTGCATCATACAGGGGTGACAGGTGGGCGTAAGGGTTGATATGGTTCAGAGAATGAATCAACCCATCCACAATGTGGGACATCCCAGGTTTGTCATGGCCAAATGGTATCAGTCTAGGTGCATCGAGTAATACTATGTATAAGTAACCTGATTGAGCATAGATGAGGTCACACTATTGGGCCTTGTTGATGGATTCCTCTTCTAACAGAGGAAAAGTGGATGCTACATCCTTGGAAATAACTAAGACGAGGGATTTAAGAAACCAATCAACACGTTGTTCTTTGGTGGTTTATTCTTTACACAAACTACGTCGTTGATGCCATTCATGGATGTGGTCATCTATATGGATAGAAATGGTTTTTTTGAACTCAAAGAGAAGTTCTAATCCAGTATCATGACAAACTGGTAGTTGGAAAAATGACAAAATGGCCTTGGACAATGATTCAAAGGTCACATGGGACCCTGATTTTCTGTCCACATACCATTTGGTGGATGAGCCCCTGGAGATTTCTTTGAAATAGCCTCAAGTGGATGGAATCATCCATGATGATGTTTGAAGAGAACCATAAGTGAAATGTCATAACGTGGTTGTTGGGATCCTCCCCCAGTTTTCCTTCAAATTTTTGAATGTTTGAAGGTAGTTTGGTAGGCATATGGGGCCATCTAGGGTCATGTAAAATGGGATCATTCGTGAGTTTGGTCAAATCAGTAATGTTGAGGGATACCAAGTATGGCATAGGGAGATTTGGAAGAGGATTAGTTCCATCCATTGTGTGAGTAGGTAGTGGAACTGTCCCCTGAGAAGGATTTGGTGGGGTTGTACATCTCCCTTGAGAAGAAATTTGACCCCCGACTCCTTATGAAGGAGAACTAATGGATGTATGGACTTGGGAATTTGACCCAAGCAAACTGGAACCAAATAAAGTTGATCCCAAAATAGTATCACTCACGGGGTTGTGCGATGGTTGAGCCAGTGAGTTGGAAAAACTAGGTACTCCACCTAGAATAGGAGGGAGATTATGCAAGCATCTAGAACAACGGGGTTCATGTGGGTCCCCTATGGTTTCCGGATAAAAAATTGATGTTGTTCAAATGGTTACAAGAGAGAAATAAATGAACAAGGTCTTTGTATATTTTTTACCTTCACAAGATAGTATCACTCACAATTGCATGTAATCAAAATGAACATCATACATAAATAAATTGTAAAATAAATAAGCACGTGGATAGGCATATTTTGTCAGTGTGGGGGAACAATAAATAGCCATCCAAAGTTTCGATTCGATTATCCCCAGTGGAGTCGCCAGTTTCTGTTGAATGAAAATATCCCTGCGGACAGGTAGATCTCCTCAAAGAGCTAGACTCTTAACTCTAAGACAGAAAGTGCTTATCATGGTCACTGACTTCCTTTTAGATCTAGGTGGGCTAGTGTGTGAGAAGGAGGAAGAAAAGAAGTACTGAAGCCATCCTTTTTTATTGGGGTGTGCCAATTGGACCTTGTCTTCCCTCTCACATTCCTTTCCAGATTACAGTACAGGTTCGTGGTTAGGACATTCCTCAAACGTTGATAGATGAAGGTGTGTCCATTAGTATTTTGTCTTATGTTTCTTGGTACGCTTTGGGTTGTCCGAAGCTTGCACCGGTTACATAGAATCTGTTATCTTTTAACAGAAGAACTAGTCAACATTTAGGGATCCTTCATCAGTTTCCTGTAACTTTGGGAGAGAAAATTGTCTTTATTGATGTTATGGTAGTCCGAGACCCCTTGGATTTCGCTTTACTCCTTGGGCGGGATTATTTCTATGCTATGAAAGCTCTTGTATCCACCATTTTTCATGTGATATATTTTCCTCGCGATGGAAGAATTGTGACTATTGATCAACTTTCATCCATCGGCCCCGACTGGGTTACCTCCCTAAGTGGTTCTTATATGTAGACAGTATTACCCCCGCCACATGTCAATTATGTGGAATTGTCTCCCATGACCTCAACTTTCAACGATTTAGATCCGGTAGTTGACATGGTGATCTCTTTGATAGGGTTATTGGAGCCTGATCTCCTTACCCCTGTCATGACCCTCGACATGTGTTCCTTCCAGAGTGATTGTCTTCCATCTAACGAAGATCACTTGGAATCCATGACCGATTTTTTTCCCTTGACATGGTATCCTTCCAGAGTATTATCCTCTTGGAAGCCATGATCCAGACGCAACCACGAGCATAGTTTCTCTTCTCTGTGGAAATCTCATTAAAAAATGAAACATAGGTCTTGAGCATAGTTCTTTTCCTGTGTCAAGGTCGTTAAAAAATGAAACAATCATCTCTCTTGAATCTTATTTTCATCCACCCTTATCGTTTTTCTCATCTACTAGAGAAATTTGTGACAACCTTAGATCCAGTGAATGAATTGAAGCTTGGAGGGCATGTCTCCAGCCTTTGATGATCATTCTGGAGATAAGCCCCCAGCTTTCAAGCTGGGGGCATACCGAGCTTAGTCTTTGTTCTTTCTCGTGCTCGTAAATACATGAGAATGCATTTGGGTAGACTTTTATCTCTTTTTCGAACCTACATGGATACACGAAAAAGGAACCCCCTAGAGTCTCCTTTAATCTCTTTTCAGACTCTCTAAACATGAAAATATTGCCGAGTGATCTTGCTTTCTTTCCCACTCATTAAACGGTTTGAAAGGGCATCTTTCGAGTGATAATTTATCTCTTTTTCGGCCTCATGAGACTATAATTACGAAAAAGGACAACATTGGAGTCATCTTTAAGTTCTTTTCAGACTCTCTAAACATGAAAATATTACCGAGCACCTTGTTATCTTCACGTTCATTAAAGTATTTGAAGAAAACGTCTGTTGAGCGATAGATTATCTCTTTTTCAGTCTCGTCAGACTACTTTATGAAAAAGGAACTCAAAGAGTTCTCTTTTATGTTTTTTTCTAGACTCTATAATCATGAAAAACCTTCAATTTTTCTGTCTTTGGACTCGCTAAACAAAACATCGACAGGCCCATATGGGATCGAACCCTTACTTCTTCCATTTCGTTAAACAAAGGAAGTGAAACTTACCAAAGGTGAGTTATATCGAGCATGTGTTACCCTCCTCGAGCTCGTTAAATTAGAAAGATGTACTCGTATATCTGGATGGGGGAAAATTTGAAAGAAGCAAGCCAAGCAGTCTCTTGAGAACATTACCAAGTAATTCTTAGAGTCGCCCTTGAACATGACACTCTGTCATTTGCATGCATTTTAATCCGCTGAACCTATGCACTAAGCCAATCCTTTGAGTTTCTTTCACTCCTTCGGGTCGCCTGACATAAGTCACAGCATCCACTGCATCATCAAGTTTTTGTCCATGTCAAGTTTCTGCTCTCGTTCCTCAGTGTTCAAGGGAAGTATCCGCCTCGAGAGTTAGCCATCACAAATATCTTGTCTTAATACCCATGTCAGTCCATGTTCATTTGATCTACCAATTACATCTCTATGTATGTTTCATGTCGTTGATGGGGGACACATCAAGGCCCTCCTTCGACGAGCCTACTCCTATCGACCTCAACACATTATCCAGGAATTAGGCTTAGAAACTAGTTAGTACTTTGGGACCTGCATGCCTCAATGGTAGGCCTCCTCACATTTAACAGTGGGTTTACATCATTGACCTCTGATCGAATGATTCCACAGATGTTTGACTTCATCTCATCCATTCACATTCGTTGGAATGTACTAGAGTACCTTGGGAATCATTCACATTAATGGTGATCTCCCTCGCGCTTGTTAACGATTTACATCATTGACCGGTAATCAAGTTGTTTCTGCCATGTTCGACATCAGGACATCTATTCACATGGTTAGATTCATACTACATCGGGATCAGTAAGAAGACCCTGGGTTGAGTGATCACTTTGATAGGTACTTTTCCCAGGTTGTGAAGGAGTTTCTCTTGAACAATGACACATATATTGTTACATAGATCCACTTTGTATTGGTCATGGCTATGTCTTGTCATCTTGTATATCCATTGTGTATTCTTTGTGGCTACGATCAGTTCAGGTCATCATAGTATAGATCCACATGGTATCCTTGGTGGCTATACCTTTTTATCAATACAATTATGGATCCCCAGTGTATTTTATGGTGGCCATATCTTACAAGTCTTGATCACCCAAGCATAGGTATGCCTGCCTTGGGTTTGAAACATGTCATAATATTTGTTGGATGTTTGTGTGCAGCTTTTGTCAGGTTCTCTGCGTCTATACCCTTTATTGAAAGTCTACAAAGCATTTCAGTTATCAGTTCCTGTCTTCTAACTTCATACTTTGGGGGGCAATCTGTTACACGTCAAAATTACTCACTTCGATAGTGTCGCAAGTGTCGTCATTACAAGTGTTTAAAGTGTTGCACTTTGCTCACAAGTGTCGTAAGTGTTAAAGAAAGCATAATGTTATGATGCCTATGTCGTGCCTATAACGACATGAGAAGGACACTTGAAACACCTCAAACATTTGATTTGGAAGAGGAGAAATGAGTCAGTATGCTCATGAACCTTTTTCCATCTGAAAACACTCAAAAAAATAATCTTTTGAAGGAGAGCGCTCCCCTATACCTCTTCTCGGAGCGCTGGCGCTCCCCCTTACACTATCTGGGAGCGTTATAAAGCTCCTTTGGCCCTTTTGAGGGAGCGCTAGTTTCTTTAGGAGCACTGGTGCCCCCCTTAAGACTACTGGGGATTGTTGTAGAACTATGATGGCCCTTTTGAGGGAGTGCTACCTATTCTGGGTAGCAATTGAGTTGTTGAGTTGAATGGGGGAAGGATCTTTTCATTCTTGGAAGGCAGTTGGATTTGAATCCCTAGTCCAACCATGATATTAGAGAAGATCCTCAACTGAAGGAGGAAAATCCTCAACTTCCCCAAGGATATCTCAAGTAGTTAAAGCCTCTCCAAGGCTATATAAGCAACCTTTCTAATGGTGAAAGAGGACTGGAAAAGGAGAATCACACCAAACTTATGATCTTATAAGTGGTGCTGGAACAGAGATATTTTGGAGGCAAGAAACCTATGATCTCATATGGAGAAATCGGTGAAGCTATCATCATTCGGATCGTAGATATTTTGAGAAAGGGGTAGACAAGGAGGACTTGAAGAAGCTATTGCAATCCATCTACGGTTGTAAGCAATGTTTTTTCCTCATTAATATAATTTTCTTGGCCTGTTTCTTTCTAATTCATGTTCAATCTCACATGAATTTGTCTCTTTAGTAGACAGACCTATTTCAGACTAATCTTGATAGAGTAGAAAGTGGTCGTACTTTGTTTTTCTATAGCGCTGATCGAAGAGCGAAAGATTGGAGCTCAACTCGAAGCGTGTAGGGACAAACACCAGTAAAAGGTACTTCTTTTCTCCCTCCTTCTCACACACTAGTCCACCTAGATCTAAAAGGAAGTCAATGACCATGATAAGCACTTTCTGTCTTAGAGTTAAGAGTCTATCTCTTTGAGGAGATCTACTTGTCCGCAGGGAGATTTCCCTTCAACACCTACCTAGAATAAATAATTTCTTTTGGAACCCCCTTGTGGAGGAAAATTTAGTGCATTATTAGAAATATTTTAGATTTGGTGGGCTAAGAGATTGGGTTCATGGACCAACCTCGTTTGAATTAATTGGGCGTGAATAATTTCCAAAGAAGTAGTCAGATATTTAAGAATTCCTTTGGATAAAACCTACTTTGACCTCCACTATTCAAATATAAATTATGTGTGTGAGGAGTGGCGTTTTGTGAAAGAAAGTGACAAGTGTGAAAATATTTTAATAAGTTAAGTGTGAGATTGCAACATGTGGACTTCCTGTGGTCCTTACAAATCTTCTTTAGTTAGCTTACTATGTGTCTTTTGTACAACCTTGCGGAATATTTAAATCCCTAAATAACTAGCAATGCGGACATATGGGTCCTTACAAATCCTTTAAACTCCCTAAAATGTTGTCTATTCTAAGAAATATTTGAAACTATCCTAGATTAGTAGACATGTGGGAATGTATGGGCTCGTTACTTTGATCTTTAAAATTCCCTAGATTGTGATCTAAACTAATAAAGCATGTAGAAACTATCTTAAGTTTTCAAACATGTGGGCATGTATGGGCTCGTTACTTTGATCTTTAAAATTCCCTAGATTGTGATCTAAACTAATAAAGCATGTAGAAACTATCTAAAGTTTTCAAACATGTGGGCATGTATGGGCCCTTACAAAGCTTTAAGATGATTTCAAAAACTAAGAGGAACCCTAGGGGGGCTTTTTCCTCTCCTAAATATTTGTTAAGGGAGATGAAATGTCCTTTTAACCACATTTGTGATTCCTGATATAACACTAGGGTGTAGGGGAAGAGCATAATCAAGGGTCAAAATTAACTTCTAGACCCAATTTAAGTGATTGTGTATGAAAACAAAAAAATAAAATTTTACAATCCAAATGAGGCATCCGTGTGGCAACAAAGCCAAAGAGGATAATAGTGATTATTTTTACCCCCTAAGTGTCTGTTTTATCTAACCTTTGTTATGGGAAAGGACTCTAAGTGGAGTGTATTTGCCTTGCAAAGTGCATAAAAATAAAAATATGAAGGCTAGGGGCCCTCAAACCATTCATAAAAACCCTTACAATTTTGAAAAATTGGACTTATGCATGGGTTATAATTCTAATAGGCACACAGAGGGTACACAATGCACAAAGTAATGAAGCTTGTTTCTCACACAGTGCATGGAATGTGCGTCTGTGGGTAGGAAAGGCCACACACTTCCTGTTATGCATCGGGGGAGAAATTTCCAGGCAAAATACTCCTTCCCCAGCTTTGAATTTTGACTTTGGTAGGTTAGGCTAGGCTGATTTTGGTACCTGTAAGGAAAAAAAATCAAAATGAAGTTCTCTCAAGTCTGAAATAGGGAGGAATTTGATACCTATCCCTAGTACGGTTGCCAATCTGTTGTGTTGGTTTTGTCACTTGGGTGAGCAAAACAAAAACACTTGCATGCCTAGATAAGCCTGCTCGACAAGAAAAAAGTTTGTGAGTGGTTTAGAAAAGACAAACACACATGGAAACAAAGAAATATAACTAAAAAAAAACTAAGAAATAAATGTTAGAAATATTGAGAAACTTAGAACCCTGGAAATCAAACAATGACCAACATAATGCTACCAATGGATCAATAGATTAGTAGGAAAAACAACGTAGATAAAGGTAGGGACTTATGAGTCCCCTCTTCCTCCTTGGGAGGGATATTGAGTTCCCTAATTGAGATCTGTTCTCTCCATGCAATGGAAGAAATGAAAAATGGTGAATAAAAAAAATGGATATTCCCTCAAGAGGTGAGTGGAATGGCCTATTGCAATGGTGCTTGAAGGCTTCAAAGAGAAAATAGGATTCTCATGGAAGAACTCTTGCTACATAAAAATAACTTCAAGATATTGGTTTATTAGCACACCCATGTCTCTTATTTATAGCATCCATTCATGAAAAAATGTAATTGCTTCATAATGTGAACAAGGGGTCTTTTGGGGCACCCTCTATCCCTTAAACAACCCCCAAGCTATATTTCACTCAGATATGAGTTTCAAATCATGTTGGGGGTCAGACTAGAAGTGGTTGAGGGGCCGACGAGATCTATAAATGTGGCTTTAATACAAGTGCACGGATTTTATCGTAGACAGTCACGAATTTTACACATAGTGCACGTTGAGGGTTGTGTTTTCCAGTGCACACTATGCACTGTGCACACACTTCCTTTGGTGAATTTGCGAACTTTGATTTTTGACCCAATTGTATAGTTTTTTTTTCTTTTGATGGAATTTAGTGTTGTAGGTGGACTAATTGTTGTTGGCATTGATGTGTTTCTTCAATCAATTGCATGCCATGTTGCAGACTATTTTTCAGTGATAACACTTTTGGAAGGGGCACAATATCCAATGTATCATTCACCATTAAAGAAAAATATTCTTCATTCATTGTTGTGTCCCAATATCTTTGATAGAATCTTCTGCAAAAAAATTTGGATCATGAGTCTCTAAAACATGATCCAAAATAGTAGAGGATTTTTGTACCTATGAACGTGTCCAATGATGATATGAAGGATCACCAACAAGATCACCAACTACTTCACATGTTTAAAAAATACATGTAGGAAGTAGTGTTGTTGTTACATGTTTATTCTCAATAGACTCATTTGGAGGAATGTGAGCACGGAAACATGGATTTTCATCCTCACTATCATATTTTGAAAAAGGAACTAAAACAGGATCACTAAAAAAAAATTTTGGAAGAGAATATGTCATAGACACTGAAGATGGATCAAAAATTGAATTAGGCTTGTGGGTTCATATATTTTCATAAAATTTAACATCTATTCTAACAATTGTTTCATTGGAATGAGGTTGAAGAATTATATATCCTTTGACATCTTCAAAATATCCAACAAAATTACACTTCTCACTTTTGGGATGTAATTATTTCCTTTTCTCATCAAGAATGCCAACACATGCTTCACTACCAAAGACACATAAGTGGCTTAACTCCATGATTATTTCAATGTTTTTTTTTTAAGTACTTTGTGGGACTGTGATTTACTATGTGATTGGCACAATCAATTTCTTCCTCCCAACAATGAAGAATTAAATTATTATATTAGAACATACAATTTTCCATTTGCTTTAATTTGTGATACTTTCTTTTAGAAACACCATTTTTCTATGGTGTATATGTAATTGTTTGTTGCATTTGAATTCTTTGTGCAATGTTATGAGTTATGAATTTGTTGTTAACATATTAACCTCCATTATTTGTTATTAACCTTTGCGGTTGATGTCTATATTATTTTTCTAGAAGGGCCTTGTAGGCATAAAACATGTTAAAAACTTCACTCTTAAGTTTTAAGAAGTAAACTCAAGTGCATCTAGAGAAGTCATAAATAACAGTTAAGAAGTAGTTGAACCCAGAGAAAGAAGGATAAGGAATAATACCTCACAAATCATTATGAGCAAGATGCAAGGGGGCCAAAATGTGCTAAGAGGAATGTTTTTCAAAACCATACTAATGTTGTTTATTGAGAACACAACCAACACAAACACCATCTATATAAGAAACATGAAGAATACTAGTGACCATATTTTGATTACATAGTTGTTGAAATAAGGGATAGTTTATATGACCAAGCCACTCATGCCATAGTTCATTGAAGTCATCATTGGGAGGAATAATGAACTATGAAAAATGTGATTACCCAAAGTTTTCAATTGTACAACCTATTTATATCATCAACAATTCCAATTGCTAGGACATGCTTAGAATCATTTAAATACTTTATTACAACTTGGTGAGATGAGAATTCTATTATTTTACCTTCATGTAAATGAGTGATATAATATACTAATAGAAGGTTGTAGGAAATACTTGGAACATATAATACATCATTGAAATGAACATTGTCTACCTAAACTGTTCTAGACCCTATAAAAGTAAGAGATCTATCATCACCAACAAATATATTTTTTTGTTACAATCACCAAGAGCATAAAAAAATACTTTATCCGTAGCCACATGATAAAATTATACAATATCAACAAGAAATTCATCAAAAGAAGAACTAGATGTTCCATCGAAGGAGAAAACAAAAGAATAAAGTGTGTGGCCATGAGAATAAGATTTAGAAGAATAACTGATATTGATGGTATGCTTCTTCATTGTTTCTTCTAAGCCCTCCATATTTTTAAAACAGTTAGACTCTAGGTGACCACCGCACCCAAAAAAAGAGAAATGTATGTTAGTCTTCTTACTTTTTGATTTTGGTCCTTTGTCACCATTAGGAGTAGAAGATGGCTAAGAGGGTTTGGAACCCTTTTTTTCCTTTTTTTTTTGAGGATATTGCTTCTCTATATGGTTGGTTTTATCTTTTTGTTGGGCCACTAAGGATTTTTTGGATGTACCTACAATGTTGATCACTCCAAGATTCCAGATATTATGTTTCTCCGTAATCAAAGAATGAAAAAAATACTCAAGAGAGGGTTGTATGTATGAAACCCCTAGAGCTTGTCTAGTGACATTAGAATTAGATACAAACATAGAATATGTAGTAACAAAATTAGCAAGAATAACATATATATTTTGGTCATCCTTCATGTCTATTTCACATTATTTAAGTAAAAGTGTAAGTGTTTTGAACTTAGATATATAACCTTCAATGAAAAAGAAATAATTAGGACTTAAAGAAATTATCTGATTTTCACGTTGGTGGGATTGAATCACATTTTTTTTACCAAATTCCTTATTCATATTATTCCAATCCTCATTTGGGTCATCAACTCATTGAATATGAAACAATAAATCATAGGAGAGGTGTTGTCCCTTGACCAAGTTTTGAAGTTACTTGGTCATATTTGACCATTTTTGGGACTTTGACATCCTGTTGAAGATGGAGCGCCAGACAAAGTAGAGATCAAGAGATCTCTTCCCACTTTCGGGTCCCTTTTTGGGTTTTGGGACAATATAATGGGAAAGGGATGTCAGCCCGTGGTTTTACCCATGTTTAGGCCCACTTTTGTAATGTATAAATAAACACCTAGGCATCTAGTAGAGGAGGATTGTATTGTATCTATGTGATATACGCTAAGTGCCAAGAAGGGATCTGTGTGATTGAGAGTTTTGTGCATTTTGTATAGGCTTGCAGATCTTAGTGCAAGTCCCTATGTGAATATATAGAAGGTTGCATGCTAAAATGTAAGGAAGAAGTATCTAGCGGGTTGCTTAGATCTTTTGTCCTTTACGTAGTAAGGGTTTCTATAGATTTGTGCTTGTAACTGATTGGCCGATGATAATAAAGAAGAAGAGTTGGTCGACATAGCCCCAGGGTGGGGTGAACCACGTAAATATGTGTGTTATGCTTTGTGCCTTGATTTTTTGTTCTTATATCTACTTTTTCTAAGTACTTCAATATACTTAGATGGATGTATTTATGCTTTGTGCTTATTAGATGTGTATGAATAGCAGATCTGATATGTATGAAGATGCTTAGTGCTAATCTACTGAATCTAATATGTTTTACTGTTACTAAGTACTAAGATACCTTAGATCTAATTGAATGTTGTGATTCTTTGTGGTGTATGTGAAGTATAATAAGGACTGGATATTGATGAATGATCGATGCTAAGTGCACTATAAGCGATATAATCACAGATCTGTGTCCCAACTAAGGTTGCAGACACCCGAGTCTTGCAACCACCCCTTCCTCTACCTCGGGTGAGACTTCATATACTTCGTAGGTGTTGCAAAAAGGGTCAGTAGTTAGGGTTTTATTGGTGCACTCTTGTAGCATTGAACCCTGGGTCTTCCCTTGTGCCAACAAATGGTTCCGTTGTCGGGACCTAAAACTGTGATTGCTGGGAGCTAAGGAAGAAGAAGCTTTGTGAAAATATTCTCCCTGGAACTGTGGAAGCTCTGTGTGTGGATATGTGCCCTAGTGCACGGTAATACAATTGATATGAAAAGCTCTGTGCTAGAGAAGGAAGGATAGATCTGAAGAAAAGAAGCAATATTTGAATGCTTTGTGCTCTAAGAAAATTAAAAGTGGAAGTTTATGAAGTAAAGAGGTCATATCTACAAAAAAGAGGTAAGATATGTAAGCTCTATGCTCTGATAAAGGTAAGAATAGTTAAAAGTTCTTAGATCTGGAAGCTTTGTGCTCTGTAGAAGTAAAATAAGTGGAAATTTTTGTTTCTAGGATATGGATCTAGGTATGTTTGATAGATTTTGTCCTAGCTTGAAAACTAGGGCTCTGATAGATGAAATAAATATTGATATGAATATATATTATAAGTATAGTGATAGATATGTTATACCTATGCATAGAAATAATGTTTGGAGAAACAAATGGATGTAGGATCCTAGAAAGATTTTTTTGCATACTAGCTACCATGATCCTAGTCTGCAGTACAAAAGAGGTTGGGGATCATTTAAAAGGAAGAGAGGATTAACCCTATGTTACAGTTGCAGAAGACTAGGACATCTTGCTAAGGAATTCCCTGGTGGAAGATCTAGTTGCCTATGTTGCAAAGATTGGGACCATGAAGTATTGGATTTCCCTATAATGATTGCTAAGATTGAAAGAATGAATCTGAATGAAGAAAACCCTAAGGTAGATCCAAAAATAGTAGAACCCCAGCAAGAATCAGAGAAGGTATTGTCGAAGATGAAAGACACCTTGAATAATCACCGACATGTTAGGCTACCAGAGATCTTTAAAGAAAAAGAATGCATTGAAGCAAGAATAGGATACTTTGACATTGACTCTGTCCTTGATGAAGAAACACCAGTGAACATTATGCCAGAAAGAACTTGGGAAGCTATGGGAAGGCCTGCTATGATCCCTTCATTAAGAGGAATAGGTTTATTTAGAGGGAAACTGGTAAACCTATGTGGGAGGCTCACTCAGATACCTATGAATGTTAATGGAACTTTGACATAAGAATATTTTGAGATTATCAAGTTTATTGAGGACAATGCCTTGTTTACTATGTTACTTAGAAAACCTTGGATTGAAAGAGATCAAGCGAGAAATAAGGAAGAAGAAGAATTCTTAGAACAACAGAGACAAGAATTAAAAGATTTCATGACCAGAATGATTGCACAGTTGATTAAAGAACATGAGAACAGATCGAAGCTATTTGACACTAGAAGCCTAGATGTCAAAGATGCAAGAAGATTAGAGGACTCACAGAATATTGAAGTATCTGTCTCATATATAGAAGAAGTGTTGCCTCTAAGTCTTAGGAGAGAATCTCAGCAGCACGAAGTGATTATGTCCAAGGAAAATAAGAATCAGAATGTGAAAAGAACCACCGAGATGAATCTCACGGGGAAGAAGGCTAGAAAGTTGAATAAGAAGAAGGCTAAGAATGTGTTAAGCCCTAATATTATCTCATTATCCCTTAATTGGGGCATATTAGATTAGTAATGTTATTTTATTTATGTCGGCTTTAGGACATTAGTTGTAATTATACCTCCTAGTCTCCTATATATACCAAGGATACATTTTCATTTTGAATCATCTTGTACTTGAACATTTAAGTGGCGTAAAAGGAGGTTGCCCCCTCTAAGAGGATTATTATCTGAAATTCTCTCTTTTCCAAGGAGTTGAGTAATTTTTCTGAGGATTTTCTATGCTATATTTATATTTGGTTCTTAACATATGGTATCAGAGCTCAAGGTCTTGGGGTTTTGCTACTACATCTGAGACACCTTGGAATTTTCACTATAAATTTTTTTCTACAACATTTCAGAAGGAATGAATTGAAGGATATTTAGTACACAGCTCAAGGTAAGTTGGGCTCAAAATTCATATCTTGAGGAATTATACTTTCAGAGATACATCCTGTATAAGATAGGGTTCTGGAATCGTCCTGAACTGCATCATTGCGGAATTTTTGCTATAAAAATATTTCTGTAACATTTTAAATCCTGATCTTTGGAGGATATTTACAGAAATTAGAAAGGTATCTATGGTAAAAGGTTAATCTTTTGGGTCATAATAAATTTTTAGATACACCCTCTGTAAGATAGGGTATCTGACTAGTCCTATTGACTAGTCTCAAGAAGGTGTTCCAGGTAAAACAACCATAAATTCTTCCTAGAGTATCCAAATTGTGTGGGACTGGTTGCATTGGATTTTGGACAGTCTGTAGTATTTCTTCTATGAGTTTCAAAATTTTATATCAATTATGTTTTGCGGGGCACACTATACAAGTGAGATCTCCTGAAAAGGCCAAAAATCAGCAAGTTGTGGGGAATTTACCGTAAATTCCACTTGGAACATCCAATTTTGATCAGACCTGTGGCATTGCAGAGAACCAATATCAGAGAAATACATAAAGGAAAGTTTCATACCCAGAAGGGCTGAAACTTGGGAGATACGATAGAAGAAATATTGTCTAGCAAAACCACCTCAAAATTAAGGTTCAAAAGTGATACTTGGCCAACATGCCACCCAAAAAGGGAACTTCTACACCAAATAAGCCTCCAGAAAATCCTACTTGGACTCTTGATGAAGGTGAAGAAAT
>ML814419.1:63480-82390 GCA_009831015.1 Picea engelmannii | reverse complement strand
CATTAGTTGTAATTATACCTCCTAGTATCCTATATATACCAAGGAGACATTTTCATTTTGAATCATCTTGTACTTGAACATTTAAGTGGGGTAAAAGGAGGTTCCCCCCTCGAAGAGGCTTATTATCTAAAATTCTCTCTTTTTCAAGGCATTGAGTACTTTTTCTAAGGATTTTCTATGCTATATTGATATTTAGTTCTTAACAGAATGAAAGGTTACAGCAGGTTCCCAAGGGTACCTCTTAGAAGGAAAACTTGTAGAATTTGAACTTCGCTGAGATATCAGAACAACGATATAGGCCACTTCGTTGTGGTGAAGCAATATAGTCATTAGAGGCCGTATTATCCATTCCAATGCCACTCCGAACAGATAGAAAATCATTGATGGCTAATCACTAGACCATCGGACCACACCATAACGGACATGACATGAATTAATGAGGCTCATACCTGTTGCAAAGCAAACCGTTTCCAAGATCACCTATTTATATTGTCACTCCATGCCCGAAGAACACTTTTTCCAACTTAGAATATGAAGCCCACAGACTAGAAATTGTATACAGTGATCATCATGCCCTTGTTGTTCATTCCTAAGAAGTTTCTAAGATCATTGTGACCCCGATAATTTATCTTGAGCATGTATGTCCAAAGAGGTTAGCACACTTGAAGAATATGCGAAGGAAGTACTCACTAATCTCAAGACTGAGAAAGTCATGTTAGAAAGAAGGATGTCTGAAAGTATGCAAGCATCATCAACAAGAGGAGTCCAAGCTTCTCCATTGACTGGTCACGGAGAAGGAACTTCTAGAACCACGACAGAGGTAAGAAAGAAGCACAAAGATGACATTGTGAACGCCAAGCTAATTCTGAGCATTCTACCTGCCTACCTACCCCCTCTAAGTGGTGCCATCAACCGAGACAGTGTGCCTAGATATTTTGACTATGATTTGGTCATGACGTACCTCCCAAAACTGACACACACAGTTTGAGCTGACTAGGATAAGCTCGCAGCATTGAAGTTCAATGACTTCAACCTTGGAAATAGGAAGGCTTACAACATGCTCTCCCCACACAAGTATCTGACCAGGAAAAAAGGCAAGAATTCGAATATTATCTCATAGCCATGGACCCAGAACCTTGTGTAGTCCACACTACTCAATGTGATGAAGATCCTGCACTTCGGTCGACACTAGGAAGTAAACACATGCGTGAAATTATTGTTATCTTGCTACCATGAAGGTTACTTATGGTTGAACTATCAGATCACTGTGGATCTTACCTTGATCAATCGGATCACAGGGCTGAGCATGCAGGGCCCTGACCCATAGGATTTTTACCCTAGAAAGACCTCAGATCAAGAATTAGCACAAAGAATCAAAGAGACTTATGGCGATGTTGAGAAGGGAAAGAAAGGTTACAAGGTAACCTCTATCTAGAATGGCACCGTGCACCTCACATGTCATCTGATTGTAGGCAAGATAGTTCACAAGAATCAACCCACCCAAGTGACTAGATTCATAGTTGACCTTGCAAGAAAGTGCACGGAGGGACTATAGATGAATTGGGTGTAGTACTTTGTAAACCAGTTGGAGATTTATTGCAAAGAAGCACAAGACCAAGGGCATGAGCTCCACTTTAGCTGGCTTCTCATCCTAATCACATTCATTGCATGGGAAATACCGGAAGGTGCGACCTTCCCTGACATAGAGCCCTTCAAACCTTTGTCCGCAAAGTTCATTACCTTGTGGTACTCTAATGATATGAACAAGCAGTGCCAATCCAATGCCTTCTTCCATAATTACTACAACCAGTTGAAACAAGCCATCAATTCCGAGCCTCAGATGATCCCGAATACCCTCGACAAATTTTGGCCCTTAATGAAGTTTAGCGCTGACCGCAACTTCATTTATATAACAACACATGATGATGAGCACAAGCAACGGTTGCAGTCATATTACAAGCTAACAGAGAAAGACTTAGAGGAAATATCTAAGGAATGGTCAGTGGACCTCCTTATGCCATCCAACCCTGCGGAGTTGTCCAACGTAGATAGCCCGGAAGTTGTGAAGGATACACTTGAACCAAGGAAGACAAAGAAGCCTGAAGAAGTTCACGACATATCACATTTGTGAGGACTTCATCCATTTCACCAAACAAAGGGGTTGATGGCGAAGAGATTGAAGGTGAATAAATTGAACAATAGTTTAGGTGAAGTACCACCACCTAGGGACGAAGAAGACTCGTCGAAGAAACAAAAGGTTTCGCCTCTGCAATCTTCCTCTCCGAAGAAACCTAGAACCCCTGTAACCAAGATGCGGACTACCCTCACATTGGATGATTTTAATTTCATCATTGCAGTTGTGAACGATGCTTCACAGGAGGTATTAGAGAAGTAAGAGGCGAAGCAGGAGAAAACGTATAATTGTATCAAGGAAGAACTCCAAGGAATTCAATAGGCACTCCAGTCTAGCCGCGCAGTCTCCAGTGCGCCTCTGACAATAGGAACAGTAGAACCAGGAGATGAGCCAGCCTAATTGCACTAGATCATATATAAAGTTGAATCTCTCCTTCGATGATCTCAGGAAGAGACAGTGCAATCCATCCAAGCTTTGACACAGGTACAAGGAGTACTTGTCGAGCAACGTAGTGCTGCTGAATGGGAAAAAATTTCTCTTCAAGCACAGTGGGATAAAGAAAAAGAAGAGCTATAGCAGAGCAAGGAGCAGTTGATCGTGGAGTAGATAGAAGTAAAGGAACTGATGAACAAATCACTTCTCTCTGTGACCATCATAGAAGTGAGAGTTGAAGAACAAATTCCATAGCAGCAGGCATAGATTGAAGAAGTGATCCAGTAGCTTCAGCAGTGCATCATAGACCTGGAACTTTGTAATGTGCCCGAGACCACTCAAGAAATCATATACCTAAGAGAGGCAACTGCTCGCAGCGCAGTAGGCAGAATAAAATCCCTTGCCTTGGAGTGAAATTAGCTGAGCCCTAGGAGCACTCAGACTTACGGAAACCTCACGAAGAATCTAGAGTTACAAGCATTGGAGTCGCAGCTCCAAGAAGAAAAGAAACATGCAAATACGTTATAGGCGCAACTAAAGGCCTTATCACCAGTCGAAAGGATGAAGAGGTTTCCAAAGAAACACACGTCCTAACAACAAATCCACATGATCCAGACCAAAGTGATGGAATTGTCTCAATGATTTCAACTAGTGAAAGAGAATGCATGCCAACTATTCACTGAAGTTCAAAGCCAAGGAGTAGAACTTGAAAAAGTTGTGAGTGCAGTAGAACAATACCTAGAAGGACCAGTCAATGACGCACTCATCTAGGAGTTCACTGAGCAAGAGGCAGTAGCATTGCAACAGGTCGAAGAAGCTCGAGGCATTCGAGGCATAATTTCTTGGACTATAGTGACTCGGGACAAGTAACAGGTGAGTGTTGGGGGCCCGTTGGCCCTTGACCAAGTTTTGAAGTTACTTGGTCATATTTGACCATTTTTGGGACTTTGACATCCCGTCGAAGATGGAGCACCATAAAAACTAGATATCAAGGGATCTCGGCCCACTTTCAGGTCCCTTTTTGGGTTTTGGGACAATGTAATGGGAAAGGGATGTCGGTCCATGGGTTTACCCACATTTCGGCCCACTTTTGTAGAGCATAAATAAACATCTAAGCATCTAGTAGAGGAGGATTGTATTGTATCTATGTGATATAGGCTAAGTGCCAAGAAGGGACATGTATGATCGATAGTTTTGTGCATTTTGTACAAACTTGCAGAGCTTAGTGCAAGTCCTTGTGTGAAGATATAGAAGGTTTTGTGCTGAAAGGGAAGGAAGAAGGATCTAGCAGGCTGCGTGGATCTTATGTTCTTTGCAAAATAATGGTTTCTACGAATTTGTGCTTGTAACTGATTGGTCGACGATAGTAAAGAAGAAGATTTGGTGGACGTAGCCCCACGGTGGGGTGAACCACGTAAATCTGTGTGTCATGATTTGTACCTTGACTTGTTGTGCTTATCACTACTTTTGCTAAGTGATTCAATATATTTATATGGATATATTTATGCTTTATGATTATTAGATGTGTATGAATAGAGGATCTAATATGTATGAAGATGCTTAGTGCTGATCTACTGAATCTAATCTATTTTACTGTTACTAAGTACTAAGATACCTTAAATCTAAGTGAATGATGTGATGCTCTGTGCTATCTACGAAGTATAATAAGGACTTAATATTGATGAATGATCGATGCTAAGTGCGCTATAAGCGATATAATCACAAATTTGTGTCCCAGCTAAGGTTGCAAACACCTGAGTCTTGCAACCACCCCTGCCTCTACCTCGGGTGAGACTTCGTTTGCTTCGAAGGTGTTGTTGAAAGGACCGGTAGTTAAGGTTTTGTTGGTGCGCTCTTGTAGCGTTGAACCTTGGGTCTGCCCATGTGCCAACAAGAGGTAAATTATGATTACTCCATGTGATTCATCATTTTTACTATCCCATTTAGATTTATTTTTGGCATTAGTGGAATTTTGTTATTTTTCCAAGGTAATATGGTACAATCCTTTACATGTTAGTACATCCTCCCTATGATATTTCCATATTAAGTAGTTGGTAATGGTAAGAAAAGGATCACTTTGTTGGTTGTGGAGCCTGATTATCTTCCTGTTTCATAGGTCTTTGTTTTGAGTCATGTCTATACCCCATGAAGACTCTACACCTAGGAATATTGTACAATCCTCCACGCAGGGAGGTTGCAGGGTCTTGGGGGCTCATCCCCCCGGCTGGGGGGTCCAGGGTAAGCGGGCCCTTGTCGAGGGTTCAGGAGAAAATACACCAAAGGAAATTTTTCCTTATAAATGTATATTGTAATTTCATAGTAAATATGGACCATTCATTATAAGGTCGCATATCTGACAGTAGAATTTATGTTAGGGTTTTTTTTCCTAGAAGGAAAACCTATTTCATGAGGGAATTGTATTGTGGCTATGTATTAGTGTGAATATTGTATTATGAGTGAGGATATTGTGAGAGAAAGAAGAGGAAGTTACAATGGGTGTGTTATAGGTTGTATCCCTTCATTTGTTGGATACTAAAAAGGAAAGACTTGGCAATTTATCTGGTGGACGTATCCCACACTAGGTGAACCACGTATATTTGTGTCTCTATTGTATTTTGTATATTTTGTGTTTTATTTCCGCATTTGTTTTATTTTATTTCTCCGCGGTCCTATTTTTCCAACAATTAGTATCAGAGCGAAAGATAACTCGCAGGAAAAGAGGGTTATTGTTTCGAGTGGGAGAAATGGCAAAAGATGGAAAACTTAGGTTCGAGAAACTTAACAGCCAAAACTACCATTTATGGAAGATGCAGACGAAATATTACTTATATCATAAGGATATGTTCCTACCATTGGGTGGAATAGCAAAGAAGCCGACAGCCATGAAGGAAAAAGAATGGGAGGTTCTTGACAGAAAGGCACTAGAAACGATACAGTTGAGCCTGGCAGCGTCGAAGGATTTCAATATTTTGAAAGAAAAGATAATGAAGGAGATGATGGATGAATTGGATAAATTGTATGAAAAACCCTCGGCATCGAATAAGGTATTTTTAATGAAGCAATTATTTAATATGACAATGTCAGAAGGTGGGTGTGTTGAAAATCATTTAAATGAACTTAATACAGTTAATAATCAGCTAAGTTCTATAAAATTATACTTTGATGATGAGGTCAAAGATGTTATAATCTTGTGCTCATTACTAGAAAGTTGGAACGGCTTGGCCATGGCTATAAGTAACTCTGTCTCTAGTTCAAACACTTTAAAATTTTATGATTTTGTTGGTGTTATCCTTAGCGAGGAAATACGAGAAAAAATTATAGGTGAGACATCAGGTAATGCATTAAACATGGAGAACAGGGGAAGACAAAAGGATAAAGGAAAGGGCTCAAAGAACCATGGGAATTCTATGAGGGGAAGATCCAAATATAGACTGGGGAAGATATAGTGTTGGAATTGTGGGATGAAATGACATATGAATAAAGACTGCAGAGCTCCAAAGAAACAAAGAGATGGACATGAGGAGAAAAATCAGGAAGAAAATGTAACAAGTGATGTGTTACATGATTCTTTGATTCTTTATGTAGATAATATTTTTGAGTCTTGGATAGTATGTTCATAGGCTTCATTTCATGCCACACCCTATAGGAAATTTTTTCTATATTATGTTCAAGGTGATTTTGGATAGGTTCATTTGGGTGATGTTGGACCATGCAAAATTGTTGGAATGGGGAAGGTAAAAATAAAACAAAATAATGGAAACCAATGGTTGTTGAAAGGGGAAAGACATGTTCCATATATAAGGAAAAATATAATTTCAAAAAGCTAGTTGAAAAGTGAAGGTTGTATATTGATATTTATAGATAATGTGTGGAAGGTCACCAAATGATCATCGGTGATAGCAAAAGGAGAAAAGGTAGGTACATTGTATTTATGTATTGGTAATAATGACTCATATATATATATATCTTCTATGGGAGTGGACACAACACTATGGAATCATAGGATTGGACACATGAGTGAGAATGGGATGCAGATACTTCACAAAAACAAATTGTTTCAAGATCTTAAAAATATTGATTTCGATTTCTGTGAGTATTTTGTTTATGGAAAATAGAAGAAAATTAGATTTCTTAGAGTCAGAAGAGTGAAATGTTAGATCTTGTGCATACAGATGTATGGAGACCAACTTATGTATCATCTCTTGGTGGCTCTCATTATTATGTTTCCTTTATTAATGATGCAACTAGAAAAACTTGGGTTTATTGTATTCGACAAAAATATGATGTTTTTGATACTTTTAAGAAATGGAAAGATTTCGTTCAGAACGAGACAAGAAAAAGGTTGAAAAGTATCAGATCAGACAATGGAGGTGAATATTGAAGAAATGAGTTTGATTATTATTGTTCATACCATGGGATTCATAGAGAGAAGACAGTTCCAGGAACACCACAAGAAAATGGTGTGTTAGAAAGGATGAACATGACAATCATGGAGCATGCAAGGAGTATGAAATTTCATGTTGGTTTTCCCTTACAGTTCACAACAGATGTTGTAGATACTGCTATTTACTTAATAAGCAGAGGACCTTCAGGCTCTTTGGATGGTGGAATTCCAGAGGAGGCATGGACAGGTAAAAATGTAAACTATTCTTTTTTGAAGACTTTCAGTTTTGAAGCATTTTATCCATATTGATAAAGAAAATAGAACAAAGCTTGAGGAAAAATCCAAGAAGTGTACCTTTATTGGATATGGTGTTAATGATTTTGGTTATCTCTTATGGGATTATGAAAAGAAAAAAATCATTAGGAGTAAAGATGTCATATTCAATGAGAAGGTCATGTACAAAGATTAGTTGTAGGGAAAGATACAAGAAAAATAAAAATTGGAATACATAGTGCTTGGTGAGATCACTGGAAAAGAAATTCTAAAGGTACCAGAAAATCAAAATGTACAACAACATGAACAACATGTACCTAAAACTTCTGCAAATTTTGTTAGAATATCTACCATGATAAGAAGACCCTCTGAATGATAATATCCTTCATTGTATTATTTATTGTTGATTGATTATGGTGAACCCGAATGTGACGAAGAGGCAATGCATGTAGACACTAAAAAGATGTGGGAGAGACGAATGAAAGATGAAATGGATTCCTTGGTAAATAGCCAGACTTTGGACTTGGTTCAAGTTCCTGAAAGAAAAAGAGCATTGCATAATAAACGCGTTTACAGGTTGAAAGAAGAATATGGAGGAAAAAAGCAGCACAAGGGTAGACTTGGTGTAAAGGGGTTTTCACAAAAGAAATGTATAGATTTTGATGAAATAGTTTCTCCTATTTTTAATATGAATTGAATTAGGACTATTTTAAGTCTTATGGTAGTAGAATATTTGTATCTTGAATAGTTATATATAAAAACAACTTTTCTCCATGGGGATTTGAAGGAAGATATTTATATGCAACAACCACATGTGTATGAGGTCAAAGGGAAGGAAAATTTGGTATGAAAGATGAAGAAGAAATTGTATGGCCTAAGCCAAGCTCCAAAGCAATGGTATTTGAAGATTGTCAGGTTTATGACAGAACAAGGTTATAGTAGATTTCATTCTAATCATTGTGTTTATTTTAAAAGGCTAGAAAATGGAAGATAAATTATCTTTCTATTGTATGTAGATGAAATCCTTTTTGTAGGGTCTAAAATGCAAGATATAAATGTTCTCAAGAAGAAATTAGCTAATTCATTTGCGATGAAGGATTTGTGTGATACGAAGAAAATCCTTGGTATGAGAATAACAAGAGATATGAAAAATCACAATTTGACATTGTCTAAGGGTGAGTACATGGAGAAGGTGTTGGAGAGGTTTAGAATGTAGAATGAAAAACCAATTAGTACACCTTTGACCAACTATTTCAAATTAACCAAAGAAATGTGTCCCAAGACACAAGAGGAGATAGAATACATGTTCAGGGTCCCTTATTCATCAATAGTTGAAAACTTAATGTATGCGATGGTTTGCACAAGACTAGATATTTCACATGCAGTGGGAGTTGTGAGTAGGTATATGAACAATCTAGGTAAAAAACATTGGGAGGCAATAAATGGATTCTGAGGTATTTGAAAGGTACTACTACTCATGAATTATGTTTTGGAGGTTCAAAAATTGTTCTATATGGATATGTTGATTTAGATATGGTAGGTGATAAAGATAAGAGGAGGAGCACCATAGAGTATGTTTTTACTATAGGTGGAATAACTATAAGTTGGATTTTGAAACTGCAAAAGGTTGTTGCACTTTCAACAACAGAGGAAAGGTATATTGTTGCTACAAAGTCTAGTAAAGAGATGGTTTGGTTATAGGGGTTTATGGAGGAATTAGGAAAGAAGTAAGATAATAGAAGGTTGTATTGTGAAAATGACAGTTCCATTCATATTGCAAATAATTAAACCTTCCATTTGAATACTAAGAATATACATATCATGTACCATTTCATATGATCCGTCTTGGAATATGGACATTTGAAGTTGGAAAACATAAACACTAGCCAGAATCCCGCAGATATGTTAACAAAGGGAGTAATGAGGGAGAAATTGAGCTCCTACTCAGTTTTAGTTGGTATTCAAGCATGAAGGTGAAGATGAATTTTTTTCTAGATCCAAGGTGGAGTATAGTCTAGTAGACAGTGTAGTTTTTTTATTAGTCTCCAAGTGGGAGATTGTTGGTGGTGGAGCCTCATTATCTTCTTGTTTCATAGGTATTTGTTTTCAACGGTGTTTATACCCCATGAAGACTCTACACCCCGGAATATTGTACACTCCTCCCCACATGGGGGTTACAGGGGGGGCTTTCCTCTATGCTCAGTCCGGGGAAAGACGACGCACAACGGGGGTTCAAGGGAAAATCCCCCGAAAGAAAAATTGCCTTGTAAATGTATATTGTAATTTCATAGTAAATATGGACCGTTCATTGTAAGGTCGCATATATGATAAGAAAAGTTATGTTAGGGTTTTTTTCCCTAGAAGGAAACCCTGTTTTACGAGGGAGTTGTATTGCGGGCATGTATCATTGCGAATATTGTATTCTAAGTGAGGATAATGTGAGAGAAAGAAGAGGAAATTATAGTGGGTGTGTTGTAGGTTGTATCCCTTCATTTTCTCGATACTAAAATGTAAGGACCTGGAAAATTCTTTGGTGGACAAAGCCCACACTCGGTGAACCACATATATTTGTGTCTCTATTGTATTGTGTATGTTTTGTGTTTTGTTTCCACATTTGTTTTATTTTATTTATTCTCGATCATTTTTGTTAAAAACACTCAAGATTAAAATATTTAGGTAATGTGGATTTAAAATATTAAATTAACTATTTAGATAGAAATATCTCGAAAAAATAAGCAATTTAAAAGAAAAACCAACACTAAAAATAGACTTAATATGTGAAAGTTATGCCCTCTTAAAAAAGGGCATAAACGATAACCAAAGTGCCATGTGACAAGTAGAAGTTGGCCTACATGTTCATGGATGTACAATGAGGTGGCTAATTAAAAAAAAAATCCTCTCATTCTCTAACATTTCATACAAGGCCACTTTTAAAAATAAGTTACTTATGAAGTAACCCATATTAAATTTACTTTATAGTGATTCATTTTTTTAATTTAAATGAAATGCACTTTATTATAATGTTATGAGATAACTCAAGTTTTCATGAACTTGGTCACAAATTAACTTAAAAAAAAAGAGGCTTGATCTCAAGACCTCTTGCTAAATAACCTGCAACTTTCAACCAAATGAGATAATGCCAAATATATATCAAATTTGATAAAGGATGTGTATATTCTTCATTTTTCATTTCTACTCTTTTCCTCAAAGTGCATGCTTACCCAAAACCCATTTTCCCCAAAAAAAACTTCAACACCACCATTAAAAAACAAATGAAATTTTGAAAAAGTAATTTCCGAATCTCAATAATAATGGGATTATTATTTGTTGATCTCACATAAAACATAGAGCAAAGAGAATATGCAAGAAAAGAAAACACTTTTTTTCCAAGATTACATAGAGCACATGGAAAAGAGCATATGTAATATAGAAAAAGTAGCAAACTAAGAATAAAAATAGTAAAACAAAAATATTAAGTCATAAAACAATTTAAAATAGTGTATTAGACTTTATACCTCCATATTTCACAAAAAGAAAATGAATTTTGGGAAAATAGAAAAGTTTTTTTAGTTAAAGGAAGGGCATTTCCAATTGAAAGATGTACTCATAACACAATGGAATGGTCTCCTTAGCCTAGAAATGCATAAAAAATTGAAAAAAAAACATAAATTATTATCTATAGAAGTTAAAAATATATCTACGCTAGAGCAAGTTATGATAGCATGTTTGAAAAAATAGGGTATTCGCACACATGATGAACACATTAAAAAACCACTCACACTCACACTACTATATCAAAGATCATAATGCTAAGTTTTTTACTTGTTAAAAACTGCCTAAAAGAAAACTAAGAAAAATCAAGCATATTCTTTATAGATGAAAATCAATACCATTTAGAAGAAACATTAAGGAGAATTATTTGAAAATTCTATTAAATTGAAAATTAAACTCTTAAGATGAAAAACCTATAAATATAAAACTATGTTGTATTCATTATTAAATAACCTAGGGTCCATCTAAACATCAGACATTAATTAAAAACATTTACATTCATAAAACAATAATGAGGAGAACATATTTATATTACTATCAATTTGGATATTTAATGTTTGTTATGAAAATTGTATAGAAAAAATTGTGTAGTTTGATGATAATTGTATTTGTTTTAGTAATTATTATTGGGAAAAAATAAATAAATGTAACAATGTAAATGATGATGTTTTTAAAAAAATGCATATCATATTTGAAGTAACTATACCTCATAATTTTCCCCACATGGGTTGTTATCATAAGTTTAATGAAGGTAGACGTTTCCATCACTCATCCCACCACCCGTCAGCGCTAACTCTAGAGCAAGCGCGTGGATGAAAACCTCAATAACTTGGATGGCTAGAGTATTGAAGGCATTATTTGTTTGGTGTGTGTGAGGACGGCCATGGCCATATCCCCTAGTACAACCGGTGCAGGAAACATTCATCGCAACAACCCTTATTTCATCACAATGTTGAAGGTTCATTTATGGTTTGCAAGGAATGACGACATTCTCCAAAAAAATTTAGAGGTTGTAGTTGGATCTTTGTTTGGCCACCCACACCTATTATTTTCACCTTCTCTCCCTTAGTATGCCGCGAGAAAGAGAAATATGTTGGTTTTGTCGATGTCTGGGATTTGCTTGGCGAGGAAACATTGGACGTAGAGGTTGGGCTCTGTCAATAAAATATCTGGAGTTGGTCGTCTCTGATATGCCTAGGTATCATGAGGAGATGAGTAGTTCACTGGTGGCACTTTCCAGGCAAACAAAATTAGATGACATCCTCGTTTCGGGGTGCCGTGTAGAATGGGTACAGGAAGAGGTCGCATTTTCGAGCAACACTAAGGCTCATATTAATGTTAAAGGCTCATACTAATGTTAAAAGAAATGATTCCAGTAAGACTGATGACCATCGTCCTGAGAGATACTGGAGAAATCAAGCAGAGGATGGTGCAGAGACAATGTAATGCAGTCTAAATAAGGAGCAACTGCATCTCATATTCAAATTAAGGGGGAAAATTGCATATCTAAGTTTCCCGGCCGTGGTCATTCCATACATTCCCATCCTGTTACAGCCTGGTGGCTTCCTCATCCCGCATGGAGAATAGGCCAAGAACAAGCCTAAGGCCAGTCATGGTTCTACTTCATATTTTTGTACTTACATAGAAGAGTTTCAGTTTTTTTGACCCTACTAGGAAGGTTATTTTTTGAAATATGCTAAGGATTGGGTTGGTTTTCATTATTGGCAACCCATGTCCTAGGCAACTATGTTTGTAATCTCTATGACAATTTGAAGGTAATGCAATTTTAGCTTTAAAAAACAAAATTGTACCTAGAGTTTTGAAATGTACAGATAGAAATATTAATCTTCTTGTATTTATTTTCTTGATTATTAAATAAAGAGTTGATTATATTTAACATGAATGGAGTCTTGTTACATTCAATTTATAAAATACCATTACAAAATAAATGGTTTTCTAGAAATCTAGACATCTATATAAATACAAAGATTTACTTTGTATGCTCGAGGTTTATAGAATTCTTTCAACATTGCTTGGGTGTTTTTGAGGTCTGTTTATAGACATCTGCACATCAAAAAATAAATGATTTTTTTCCATTTTGATTTGACAAAACTAGATTGGAAATTGAGCTATGCAAAGTCATACTAACACAAAATTATTGTGCCATCATACCAAGAAAGGGTGATGTTGGTGTTGGGAATCCATAAGTATATCTCAAGCACTAAAATAAAGTTTGAATATATTGAAGGCTGGGGTGCTAATGATGCTAGAAACTACAAATTGAAAGAATGAAACTATGTAACTATTAGAATTGCAAATGTGGAAAACACAATTCACATATGATAATTAACAATCACACAGATAAGAAACACAGGGATTTCATGTGGTTCACCCAAACATTGGGCTACATCAACCAAGCATACGTATAGATTGTCTTATTATTCAGATTATGGAGATTACAACGGACTTGCAAGTTCTCACTCTGTCTCTCTCTTTGCCTCTACGGGCTTATATGTATTTATATATATTTACAAGAAACTGATTATTAAATGCAATCCCTATCCATATTCTAACTTGGTCTATTTAGTTGCACCCAACACCGAATAATAGGATCCAAATCCACCCTTTGAGGAATTCATTGTCACCAAATCCCAACAATCTCCACCTTGAGAACAATTAACCTGGTACCTTGCTCCTTCCTTTCGTTCATCACCTTTTTTGCAAGCCAAGAGAAGCCAAGCACCACTGCAGCTTCTCTAATAAAACTGGTTTCATGATCTTGCCTTTAGATTTCATGAGGCCTCACTCTACCTCCAACATGTTTTCCACAACTGTGTTGTGAGACATATTTAGTCATAGATCTCCTTCTATCCAAAACACTTGTAATATCCCTTGACCGAACCCAATTGTAAATGTAATGTAAATATACTTAAGTTGGTGAGTTGTTTTGACCTCATTTGATAATGCACATCATGTAGCATAGTGCATGCATGTGTTGCGCAGTAAAATGAAGTAATATGAACATTGCAAGGTATTGTGCACGGTAACTAAAGTGCGCGCAACCTTGAGGTCAGCGGATACCGCGCGTAGTAACTAAAGTGCGTGCAATACTAAGGTCACTGAACCTTTATGTATATCATATGCATTATAGGTTGGTGAGCCAATATTATAAGCCAGGATGATTATGTTGTGGTATTAGGTCGGAACACCTAGATGTTAAGGGCCAATGCGCCTACTTTGTACATGACTCATGATTAATATAAATACATCACTATGCGTAGACCGACCATGATAAAAGAGATGGGGGACTGAACTTCACTAGTTAGGGAAAGGGAGGGCCAAAAGTCGAGGGAATATTATGTTAATATTTCCTAAAATATAAAGTATGGATAATTATTTTATCCTAAGTTCTAAAGTTGGGGACAAGTGGACAAAAGTAACTTCTGATATAAAAAGTGTCAAGTTGGGGACATGCATTCATATCGTAGGAGATTTTCTCAAGGATACCTTACGAACAGGGGGGACGACCATCAGGGAGACAATCACTTTTCACGAAGAGTTCACAATGATTCCAAGAACACACTCAGTTATCCAGTCAATGATTCCATGACCATTTCACTCATACATTCCGTTATCCTTGAGACAACTACTTCACCTTTCCAAAGCCTGTTTCCACACCCTTTTTGGTTGGTGTACCTAGTTAGCCTAGAGCGTGATTAAAGAAGCAGGTTGTTAGGACCATGAGCAGTTCTCTGAACGAGAGAATTGTTGGGGATTGGCTTTTGGAGGTGCTAAACTGCAGCTACAATGCTTTGAGGCTTCCGTTCCAGCTTGTTATTGAAGCCCTGGAAGGGAAGTGGGGAAACTGAGGGACTGTTGAGTAGAGAAGGGGAACACTTCCTTGGGTGGGACATGCATGTGAGGAATGAGAGGTTATAGGCTGTTAGTTGAGTGAGAACCTGAGATGAAGTCTTTCTTGTTGTCCATGAGCCTTAGCCTAGATAGGAATCCCTTTACCCTGGTGGAGTGAAGTCCTAGCTCAGGGGTGACTCACTGTTGAGAGTGATGAACAATGTAGTCTATGACTGACAAGTTTGTGGACGGTCTGTAAGAAGTTGGTGACAATCTTTCTAAGATAAGTACAAGTTGTATGATATATCAATGTGTTGTTTGTTATTTACATGCCTATGTTACGATTTTATCATATATGTGATTTTGATTGCTTGTGTGCTTATGGGAAATTTCCTGTAAATGATGCATATCGATAGTTATTGGTATTTTGATATAAAAGTCCTATGTTACAGAAAGTAATTGTTTGATTATGTTTAGATGTAAAGCTTCCACGAGCGTACTGTATGTATGTGTTTTAGTTGCATGTAGTCTAAAGAGTAAATCTAGGTGGCATTGCTTAGTTGACTACTAGGTATGCAACTATATGTTCCATAGTATGGGAATGGAAGTGTTCCTTAGAGTAGCAAGGTCCGTCCTGACGGCTAGGAATGTTATCGAATGGGGTCAGAGCATGAGTGGTTTCTCTGGAGTGGCGTACCATGGCCTCAGGTTGGCCAGGGAGATCGTTACAGTATGGTATCAAAGCTATCAGTTCAACACTGAGCCTGGGCGGGACAGAGGGGTGCAATTGAAGTGAATATTCACAGAAAGGTAACTTCAAAGTGACCAGATTTGTAGTCACGAAGGGTCCTTGGAAAAGGTTGGCGTACTAGAACGTGTGGGAAAAAGTTGGCATGCCAGTGTGCGTGGTAAATTGTGGCACCACGTGGAAGATTATTATGTGTATATGCACGCGCTGAAATTAGCCTTGTGCGGTAAGCACACACATATTAAGGTGCACATGGGGTGCACAAGTATTTCTTAATGCAGAGGAGTTTTGTTAGTACGTGCATAAGTATGAGTATAAGTTGTTTCGCTACGATGTATTCCGTAGTCTACACAGATATTTGAGTGCTAAGGAATATGTTAAACTTGACATGGTGCATGCATAGGGTGAAAATTCATGTGGAATATCGGTGCGTGGTATCAAAACGATGTGCTGTGGATATTGGCGCACAACTCTAGAGTAGTGCGCGTAAGTAGTCGGTACGATGAAGAAGAAATGCACAGTAGATTTAGGTGCACAAAGAAGTGTTTTGCCTTGTAATATTGCTATGCACGATAAATATAAATGAAGAGGTCAAGTTAACGTGCCCAAAGTTTCTTGGAAGGCGGTGAGCCCGAGTTTAAATTGCATAATAATAAAACAAAAAGAAACACATAGCTAGATTGGAGCATTAATTAAAAAAGAATTCCAAGTTTTAATTTCCTCCAATTTAGACAGATGAAAATAAAATATAAGATTACAAGAAAAAATTATTATAAAAGAAAACAAGACTCATAATATCACCAAATAGAAATTGTGATAAAACAATCTAAAATCCGTTTATGTATTTATATAATCATATTACTCACAAAATTACAAAAGGGTGATGACAACATTTAGCCTGTTGTAAAAAGGGTCGTTTGAAGAACATGCCTATGATCTCTTGTACTCTTTACCTCCGCTACCAGTTGTTCAAAATTCCCTGAGACATGTTTATCTTAGTTGAAGACTTACTTCGGCTTAGCGATCTTTGCCTTTAAATAAGATTCTAACTAGACCGGTTGATTCTCTCCAACACTTTCGGTCACTTTAGTCGTAGATTCCTCCTGATGCCACTTACTCCTTTTCTTCTTAGCGGCTAGCCTGTTGATGACCAAATCCTTTATAGTGGGATTTAGCCTGACTTCCAATCGCGAGTCTATAACCATCTCGGTGTGGAACTTAGTTTCTAGAATGTGCGCAAGGACCCTTTCCTCCTTATTCGTAGGAAAGCCTAGCATGTTGCTCGAAAAAGCAGTCTCACTTGACTTAGCCTTTTCCATGTATCTCAGGTTGGGGATACCGAAATGTGTCTTTACAAAGAGCAGGAAGTCGAGCAACTTGGAGATTACTTAGGTTATGGATATGCAGATATCTTCTTACTTGGGGAGTGGTAATTATAAAACTCCATTTATGAAGTTCAAACATATTACGTACAAGAGCGTTGGGTTGCGATGCTTGGCCAATCCATTTCGAATGATTAGCTTTTGAGTTCGTTACATGAAGGTGTTCAGTTGACGTCACATGGCTGTGAAGTACCGAACAAATGAGGCAGGGTGATCTGACTAGCCATCACCTGCTCCACGAGTGGTGCATTTGACATGTTGAGACACATGATACCACGTCTTGGTGAAAGTGGTTTCAACAAAACTGCCTTCTTGCACAAGTGTATCTCAGAAGGCACTGTGCGTCAGAGTTCTCGAGACTTGGGTATTATCTAGAATTATCATGGTGATAACACCAGGAAACCAAGAGTGATAATGCTGATGTGTATGTTGAATCAAAATGGTGCATATTCTCATGAATTGTTGAATTGTTAGCCTAATTAGTTTCGATGGCTGCACATTTTGCAGAATTAACAAAAGCTCGGTCAGGTCAGACCAATGTAGAGTCTGTAGGAATGGGAGAGGCACAGGGGAATTACAATCATCTAGAGAAGAGCAGAGGGATGGATGTCCATTTGGGCATGGAAGGAACGAACTCCAATGGACATGGAGAAGAAAGGAATGAAGATATGAATATGGCTGAGACCATTAAGAATTTGCAGAAGGATGTTGAAATCCATAAAGCTAATAATGAAAGGCTTATAAAAACCAAAGAGTAGCAGGATGACTTCAACATGATGCTATTGGAGGGTTTGAACATAATAGAGAAGAAATCGGTTAAGGAGAGTGACTCAAGTAGATCGAAGAGTCACAAATATTCAGAGGAGAAAGGAAAAGTAAAAAGTGATAGTAGACATCACCATCATCCCCAAAGGCATTCCCATAAGAGACCAGGCAACAAATGAAGCCTATCCCCTTTCATAAGGTATAAGAGATCTGGGGTGGATGAGTTGCGAGGAGAAATGAACAAAATCAAACCTCCTACATTTGATGGTGAGCACAAGAAGGATGAAGATGTCAAAACATGGTTGCTAGGCATGAGGAAGTATTTCCAATTGCATAATTATTCTTCTCATGTTGAGGGTAGAATCTCTATCTATCAACTCAAAGGAAAGGCCTCCATGTGGTGGGATCAACTTGCGTAGGTACAACACATTGTAGAGAAAAGTGTTACTTGGAGGGAATTGAAGAAGTATTTTGAGAAGAAGTACTTGACTAAGAGATACTATGCCAAGAAAATGAAAAAATTCTTTGAACTCAAGCTTGGAAGTATGACCATAGATGAATATGAGAGAAGGTTTCTGGAACTTTGGAAGTTTGTCTCTTTCATTAAGGGTGAGACAGTCAAGATTCAACAATATTTAAGTGGATTTCCTTCATTCATCAGTGAAAAAATATAGTATGATGATCCCAAGACATTAGAAGAGACCATAAGGAGAGATAAATGCTTATATAACTAGCTGAAAGGAAGGTCATCTTTCCAAAAGACTTGGTAAGACAATCAGAAATTCAAGATGGATTAGAGGAAGAAGGGATCTAAGCCACCATTCTTTAGAAATAATCCACAATGGCAACAAACACATAAGGAAACCAGAGTGAATGAAACATGGATTCAAGGGGCAAGACAACCACCTATCCAATGTTGGGGTTGTAAAGGAGACCATAGGTTCAGAGATTGTCCTCACAGAGGTGAAAAGGGTAGGGTTGTTCATGATGTACAACGATCTAAGACAGTAGAGGACGTGGGCAGAAATGTGCCAATAAGAAAGCAGAGTATCAGTCCCACATGATTGAGGTGGAAGGTATGATCAACAACCAAACCCTTTCTATTTTAATTGATTAAGGAGCTATTCATAGTTATATAGACCCTAATATGGTGGAACGTTTGCAATTGCCAAGAAGCAAGCATGGGAAATCCTAGTTGGTGCAACTAGCTATAGGAGGCAGAAGAAAAGTTAATGAGATGGTTATGTCCTGCTTCATAGATATGAATGGACTGAATACCAAGGTAGATTTGTACATCTTACCTTTAGGTTCCTATGACTATTTAATTGGGATGGATTGGTTGGACCCACATCATGCTCTATTGGATTGTCATAACAAAGCATTCACTT
>ML814419.1:25245-49904 GCA_009831015.1 Picea engelmannii | reverse complement strand
TCAATATGTTGTTTGTTATTTACATGCCTATGTTACAATTTTATCATATATGTGATTTTGATTTCTTGTGTACTTATGGGTAATTTCCTGTAAATGATGCATATCGGTAGTTACTGTTATTTGAATATAAAATTCATATGTTATAGAAAGTAATTGTTTTTGTATGTTTAGATGTAAAGCTTCCGCGAGCGTACTGTATGTATATGTTTATTTGCATGTAGTCTAAAGAATAAATTTAGGTGGCATTTCTTAGTTAACTACTGGGTATGCTACTGTATGTTCCGCAATATGGGAACAAAAGTGTTCCCTAGAGTAGCAAGGTCTATCCTGACGGATGGGAATGTTACTGACTGGGGTCAGAGCATGAGTGGTTTCTCTAGAGTGGTGTACCTTGGCATCAGGTTGGCCGAGGTACGCCACTCCAGGTGTTGTAACTACTGTTACAACACCTGTAAAATATACATTACAACTATCACATACCATCTCAGTGTAACCATTATAGGTGATATTTGTGCTTCTTAAATGTTGAATCACCCATTTCACTGCAACACCTGTCACGTATCTCAAAACATCATTAGCATGTGGAACAATTGGTCTTAACCATTTCATCACATACAACAAACCTCCTACACAACTTACACAATACATAACATTTTCTTGTTTATAGATAGGACCTTTGTTTGAAGAAACATTATAATGGAAAGCAAGAGGGATAAAAATTGGTTTTACAATGTTGATATTGAACTCCAATCACAACTTACCATTACCATCTTTGTGTACTTCCATGCCCATAATTTGTTTTTCTGCTCCTTGATCCCTCATCTGAATTGTCATGTCCACCTGAGTCATTTTCTTACTAATTTTATCCATGCTTCATCTTGCATCGAGCATATCATCAACAAATAACATCAAGACTATGAAGGTACTATAGACTGTATATTCATTCCCACCCTTTCAAAAATTCAGACTCACTATGAAGGATTCAAGCCTCTTGTATATTTGTCTGGGTACCAATAGGCCATACAATGAATTATCTAGCATGCAAACAAATTTACCGTTGCGATATTGAATCAACCCTTTTGGTTGTTCCATACATACTATATCTTTGTCAATGATAACCTTTTGAGAAGTAGGATCCCACACACAAAATCCATTTACACCACCATCATAACTTGCAGAGATATAAAACAAGCAAGATTTCATAAACAAAAATTTGAAGTCTAGAAATGTTACCGCTTACCAATACCTGCAATTATTTCTTGATCTTACGACCTTCATGCTTATGCGATAAACAAGAAGATACATCTGTCACTTCAAATGCCACTTCAATGCTTCCTTCCATCTTATAAAAGTTATCAACCTTTGTTTCCTTCATCACTACTAAACTACCTTTCAAAAATGTGAGTGCTCCACGTTGACCTGTATACTTATATCCACAAGAATCCAACACTCCCAATGAAATCAAATTTGATTTAAGTTCGAGTACATATCTAACATCCATTAATTCCCTAAAAATACCATCGAACATCCTGATTCTAATATTGTCAACCCCAATAGTGTTACAGGGAATACCATTTCCCATAAACACTACACCCACATCAATACATTGGTAAGAAATGAACCAATTTCTATGTGAGCACATGTGGTGGGAGGCACCTGAATGTAACTTTCACTCTTCTTGATATTGTAAATGATCAGAAACGAATAAAACTTGATCAGTCATACATGAATTTGTTACAACCAAATTTGCTTCCTTTGTAAAGTTTTTCTCATATTCCTTTATTTTCCAGCAATATTTCTTGAGATGTCCTGATTTTCCATAGTACCATCATTTTTCTTTACCCTTTTTGTGTCTTGAATTAGATCAGGAAAAAATTCTCTCATTCTTCTTTTTAGTTCGACCTCTAACTACCATCGCCTCTGAAGTTGAGGTTTCTTGACTAGCTTTTGTCCTCATCTCCTCAGCCAACAAAGCTCCCACAATAGATTCATAATCTAAAAAATGTGTTGAGCTAAAGCTAACAGAGGTGACTAGAGTATCCCAAGACTCAGGCAACAAACAAAATAGTGTAATAGCCTTATCTTCGTCTTCGAATTTAACTTCCATACTAGTCAATTAAACTATAAGGGTGTTGAAGGTATTTAAATGGTCAACAAATTTTCTACCTTCTTTCATTCGCAAACTGTACAACCGTCTCTTCAAGTAGATTCTTCTCATCAAGGACTTCATCACATATAGACTTTCCAACTTGCTCCATAAGCCTGATGTTGTATCATCTCCTACAATATTAAACAGAACATCATCCGCGAGACATAAACGAATGGTACTAAAATCTTTTGCATCGAGATCTTCCCATTCCTCATTCGTCATGGTTGTTGGTTTCTTTGACTTGCCTGCCAATGCTTTTTGCAACCCTTTCTACACCAATAAATCCCGCATCTTGAGCTTACAGAGCTCAAAGTTTCTTTTACCACTGAACTTTTCAACTTCAAACTTGTAACTCTGCATCTTAGCCATTAGCAAAAAATCTCCTAATACTCAAAACTACTTATAATAACCAAAACATTTTGAAAAAATATGTGAAGTAATGACGATATAAACTTTACAAGGTTTAATAAAAAAAATTAATAAAAAAACCTTTTTACTAACCCCACCTTTTTTTAACCTTTTATTAAAAAAAAAAAATTAATATCCACATTTTTAATTCCTCCACCTTTGCATAAAATACTTAATAAAATATGCATACTATATTCACCTTTTATAGCATCCTCCATCCGTACATCATACCATAAAAATTTTCAAACAACAAAGACCATATCTTAAGTTCCTTTAAAAATATGTGAATTCCTTTAAAAAAATATGCAACATCGTGACTTTTGGTTTAAAAGGAGTCGTTGCACCTCTTGGTGCGTGGCTATCTTAAAAGTCTACGCAGTGTACTTCATAGTTGGACCGCGACATTACAAGATTTCAAATATGTGGGAAGTTTGATTAGTATGACGTCGCACCCTTCTAGAGGAGGGATCTGCGACGATGTAGAAATTGACGCACTTCATATAGATGTTGTTCTCCTCTAACCAACTCTGATACCACTTGTTAGAATTGCAAATGTGGAAAACACAATTCACATATGATAATTAACAATCACACGGGGTGATTTCACGTGGTTCACCCAAATATTGGGCTACATCCACCAACCATAGGCATCAGTTGTGTTATTATTTAGATTATGGAGATTACAAGAGACTTGCAAGTTTTCACTCTGTGTCTCTCTTTTCCTCTATGGGCTTACATGTGTTTATATACAAATGCAATCCCTATCCATATTCTAACTTGGTCTATTTAGTTGCAACCAACCCAAAATAATAGGATCCAAATCCACCATTTGAGGAATTAGTTGTCACCAAATCCCAATATTAACTACAAAAAGCTATAGCTGTGATAATGTGAATGGCACATATTTATTAGATGATAGTTGCATTAATTGCTACACCTAAATGGTGTTAGTGATGTGAGATATATTGTTAAAAAACATAAAACTAATTTGTTGAATATGTAATTATTTATTTTTATTAATCATTTCTATATGTGAAAATGTTTTTATAATAAATAATTTCTTCAAATTTTTATATATTTAGTTGTGTGATTAATTTAGTAGTACTTGTAAATAATATGTAACCAACTTTAAAAGTTGTTAATGATATGGATTAACTATGATTGAAAATCTAATGTGAAATTGGTGCTTCTAAAGTACAAAATTAAACTCTAAAAATTCCAATATTGCATTTCAAAATATAAAATAAAATTCAGAGTGCCAAAATCATTTTTTAGAGCGTAAAATCGATTTTTGAAAGTGTGAACATCAAATTTCGAAAGTGTAAAATCCACTTCTGAAAGTGTTGTTATTGGATTCAAAGAGTGCACGATCTAGAAAATACCAGTAGTGAATAAGTGAAAATATGAAACTTGGCATTGATACTGTTGAAATTGGATTTTACACTTTAATAACTTCAATTTTGGATTTTAAAACAATTATCTTTTACCTCTTTAAAATGACATAAACTAGAATTAATCCAAATTTAATAAAATAGGATATCCAAATTAACATAAAGCTACGTGAGTTGAGTAATCCAGCATGTAACCAATATCCGATCCTCCATATTGTGATCTTCCATTTGCACCAAAAACAAATTTTAATTTTGGTGTGATTCAGATGACCTTTTAATTCTACATCTCTTTTCATGAAAATAGCCATTTCACCCATCTCTTTTCTAAATTTGAATAGTTAAACTAGGTTAGTGATTTAGTGCTTATATTCGTTGTCCAGTGGGCCAATGAAAGAAGGTGAGCGTGGCTATGGACCTTACCTTGTCTGGCACATAAATGCTTAAGAATTAGTAATACCATTATGCGTTTCTTACATCCCTATCACAAATCATGAGTTTCTCTAATGGCTCATATTTTATGCATGGGAAATCACCAGTCATATGTTATTCCTATATTGTACCGAGAAGTATTACAAGTTTATCAAAATTCCTTGTCCCATTCCATTACCATACATCGATGCATGTTCCATTCCCATGCACGCGAGCTTACATGAAGGGAGGGAAAATTTCAGTTGAATTGATCAGCAGTGACCATGTGGTTTCGCTATGAAGTTTGATGTTCTCAAAATAATATATAATTAATTGTTTTCATAGAAATAGAATGCTTATTAGTGAATATTTTTTTTTTTTTTTTACCAGTTCAAATTCAAAGATGGATAGAATATGTAGAGTAAAATATGTATAAGATTTTAAAATTAATTTATTATTATTTAATAAATTGTTTTCATAAGTATTTAATGATAAAAGAGAAAATTATGTACAATACTCAATTATTGGTAATGTAGTATTTTTCTTGTTTATTGGATATCATTATTCAATGAATTCGATTGATAAAGCATATTACTAATAATTGACTTACTACAAAATGCAGATTACTTACAAAATATTCACTAATAAAAAATAAAGATAACTTAATCAATATAAATTATTGTATTTGTAAATTCAACTCACTATATATGTAAGTTCAATCCACTGTATGGATGCTTTTCACCATCACATATCATATAATTACAAGTACTATGATTACATTCTTCTCTCTTTCTATAATGTCTATTGTTTATCATTATCCATATCATATAATTACAAGTACTATGATTACATTCTTTTCTCTTTCTATGTCTATTGTTTATCATTATCCAATGAATGAGATGGAAAAAACACATTACCAATAATTAACTTATTATAATATGTATTTTTTTTACAAAAAATTCACTGATAAAAACGACAAAACAGCACCAAAAAGTTTGAACATAACATATGATATGATTGCAAATATATGATTGAGATTTTACATTCCTCTCCTTTTCCATACCACTGAAGCCATGGTGAGTCACGTCTTGATTGAATGAATTGTTTAAGTGCAGGTTGCAATCCATGACCAAAAGATGAAATTTGCGGTGGCCTACAGGTAGCTATCGTTTTCAATTTTGTCTCAAACAAATTTGATAGGTTTAGCTGGTCCCATGCAATAATGCACTTCACATAACATACTATCGCTGTTCAACTTGTTAACTAGAATAGCTGCTACTCGGCCCTTTTTATATATAAACCATTCAATGTGCGTTTAACAATTTTATCAAAGATGAAAAATTAGGTATCAAAGACTAATCACATGTATCAGGTGGACAGATATATTCATCTTCATCGTCATCACTGTTTCCCTTTTAAATACAAAGCACTTTACTTTCACATATCCGTTTGTTTCTGCATAGGTCGAAAAATATTAGATAATACTAAAATGGGTAATGATATTGAACTTCATATATGTCCGGAATATCCACACTACTTTTAGAAATATTAAATTTCTAAGTTGTTTAAAATATTGAACCTGTAATTTTTTTTATATAATTTTAAATTAAATAAAATTTAAATAATGTATATAATACTGATTATAAAAACCAATAAAAATAAGCGCGGAAGCTCTGCATCTAGTGTTTGGCGGTGGAGGTTCTCTCTTCAGCATGGCCTCTGCTTTGGGTGGAGGAGCCCCTCTACTTCCCCTCCGCCTGATATTGTTGCTTTCCAGGATTTGATTGCTTCATACCCTAAATTGGCAAAGTCTGCTCCCCCAAGTTCGTGAAAAAACTTGACCATATCCCAAAGGTTCTTGTCCATCCCTTGTCTGCCTGCCCTTTTGCTCTCCTGCTAGTTGAGAATGGCCTCATTGGTCAATTTACAGGAATACGGCCTTCACCATGGCACAATGGTTAGATATGAACTTGAAGAAAATGATACAAGGGAAAATGTTCGAGTTTTTTTGTCTTTCTGTTTGAAAAAAAAGTAGATCGGGATCTGATATTTAGAAATGGGCCTTACTTTATGGAATCAGTGGAATGTATTTAAATAAATTGACTCTAGCCATGAAAATCACATCCCTTTGATTGTCCGAGTTTGGGTTCATTTTCCGTTTCTCCCTCTTCAGTGTTGGAATGATGAAAATCTTTGAAGTATTGGAAATATCCTCAAAAGATTCATTGATCGAGCGGAATGATGAAAATCTTTGAAGTATTGGAAATATCCTCAAAAGATTCATTGATCGAGCCAAACCAGAGATAGTATACAAGCCTGTGCACGGATCTATATAGGGGTAGATATGGAAAAGAAATTACCAGAGGCCATTCAGTTAACTCTGGATAACTGGTCTTACATCCAACAAGTAGATTATGAACAACTCCCCTTCAAGTGAAAAACTTGCGATGAATATGGAAATTTTGCAAAAAACTATCCACAAAACAAATAAAATCCCCTAGAGGAAAGAGCTCAAGAACAGTGGAAACAACCAGAAAGGAAAAAAACAAGAGGGAAGGAAGTCCATGAATCAGAAGGTCCTCCTCTTCCTCCCTCTCAAGTCTCTTCTATAGGAGGAAATAGAAAAGGCGAAACACGTATAAATCCATTTGAAATCTTCGATAATCTAGAGCAAAATATGGGAGAATCAAAGGAAAAGGGAAAGGAATTCTAAGAAGGAAGTAAAGGGGAAAAACAAAAAAAGAAAATATAGAGATCCCCTCCCAATCTGTGCATTCTAAGAATGACGAATCTTAACCAAGCTTCACTCCCATCCCATCCCAGCCAAAGTTACAAGAGAAAGAGGAGGGGAATGTAGAAGAATTCAAGGAGGAATCAAAACTAAAAGATCTACAAATTACTACTGAGAGGAAGGTTGAAAGGAAATCTAATAGCAATAGAAGAGAAAACAAAGTTGAGATGGACAAAGAGCTTGGAATCCAAACTATTCTCGAATGGATCCTTAAAAAGGATAACAAGGAAAAGTGCATGCTGAGTAAGGAAAAAGCACAACACAATCTCAACCTACCAAAGGTGGGTGACCAAATCATCATTTAAATAATGAAATTAGTCTCGTGGAATTATAGAGGATTGGGTAGTAAATAAAATAAAGAAGCAATGAAAAAATTAATTAAAACTAAAAAATCTAAGATTCAAATGATGCATGAGACAAAAATAGGGGTTTCAAAAACTCTCAATGAAATGCAGAATATTTGGCAAAAAATTCAAGGAGTAGCTAAATTTCACTCACGGGCTAATTTTCCATGGTTTTTCCCAAAACGATATTCACTATTCTAAAAATGATTCGCCCATATTCTATAGGATAAAATTATTTTACCTTAAAAACGGCCAAAATGTTACACAAACTATATAAAATCCTTACAAATTTGAAAATTTTTACAAAAATATCACCCAACATTTATAGTTGGCATATGAAGGATTACTAAGATTCACCCAGGTTTCTACATTTAAAAATAATTCTCCGTCCTTAAAATCATCCCTAGTAGTGCTAAGCTCAAGGGCATCTTAGGGGGGAATCAACACCTTCTCAAATGTTGATCTCTTTCAGTTGGAAGAAAGTCACAAAACAACAAACTGGATAATGGTAAAACTCATTCATCTTCCCTCATGTATGATCTTTAATCTTTTTAATGTATATATGTTGAATACCTATAGGGAAAAAGAAGAATGTTGGGAGTCTCTATTAGGCCTAGAAGGTATAGGGTATGCACAAAACTGTATAATAGCTGGAGACTTTAACAACACAATTCATATAAAAGAAAAAAGAGGGGGATATATATTTCGAGATCGATTCAGGGAAAAATGGAAGATCTAATGACAATATTAGATTTGGTGGATGTTTAACCAAACAAAGGACAATTCATTTGGAGTAACATGAGAGTTGGTCTTGGTCACATAACTCGAAGAGTAAATGGATTTATTATAAGTAGTTCCTTCTTCTCTGGAGATGATATTATCTCCTCTTCAATAATTCCTTGGGATAGCTCAAATCATCGACCTATATCTCTTAGATTTGTCAAACAAGAAAATTTGCGGCCCTTTCCATTTAGATTTAGTCCTTTTGTGGATGGAAAGAGAAGATATTTTCCCATTAATTACTAGAACATGGAGCCAATGGAACAAAAGTTCCCATGTTTATATATGGGAACAAAAATTAAAGCTGACTAAAGAAGCCATCAAGAACTCTGTTAAAATCTAAGAACACTCAATGAATAATGATGTGAAGGGGTATCATAAAAATCTTGAGGAGATACAACTTAAAATAGACAATCAAGATGTACAACCCAATCTTCTACAACATGAGCAAGCTACCTATCAAGCTTATTTAAAGTCTTTGAAAGCGGAAGAAACAATGTCGTGGATAAAATCTAGAAGTATTTGGCTTAAGGATGGGGATAAAAATACCTCTTTATTTCATAAGAAAGCAAGAGAAAGGTAATGGATGAATAGGGTAGAAGAAATCAAAACTCCTTGAGGATACATCACTTCATATTTTGAGGAGATAAAAAAATTGGCCTCGACCCATTTTAGTTCCCTATATGCAGATAGTAGCTTGGATGAAGAATCATGTCAAAAATTCATATCTCAGATACCAATGAAAATATCAAAGGACGACAATCAGGATTTGAAAAAATCAATATCATAGGAAGAAATATTTACAACTATTCATCAATTCAATTCAAATAAATCTCTTGGGCCAGATGGGATTACAGTTCATTTTTACAAAAGATGCTCACAAGTTATAAAATTTGATTTAATTAGGATGATACAATACGTGCATAAATGAAATAGAATAGGGGGAGCTATCAACTATGCCTTCCTAGACCTTATTCCAAAAGAAAAGAGGGCCTCTACATTTGAAATATTCCACCCAATATTGTTATGAAACTTTTCATACAAAATCATGGCTAAAATTATAGAAAAATGATTGAAATCCTATTTGAATTCTTTAATTCTTCCAAACCAAGGAGGATTTGTGGCTAATAGACAAATATGGGATAATTCTACTTTCGTGCAAGAGGCCATCTATTCTAGTGTTAGATGAGGGGAAAAAGGCATGGTTGTAAAAATGGACATGGCTAATTCTTTTGATAGATTTAAGCATAGTTTTCTTAAGGAACTTCTGGAAAGATTTGGCTTCAATAAAATGTTTGTATCTTGGATAGAATTGTGTATTTCTAATCCTTGGATATCCCCCTTGGTGAATGGTAGGCCTACTTTGTTTTTTAAAGCATCTCGTGAGATTATATAGGGATGCCCTCCTTCTCCTTTTTTGTTCATCCTCATGGCTGAGGCTCTTAACAATAAATTAGAATGGAAACTAACCATAGGAGGTGTCCATGGGCTTCATGTAGCTAGAGGAGTCAAGAGGATCAATCATTCATAATTTGTAGATGACATTTTATTGTTGGGAGGAGCATCCAACATTATTTCTCGAAGATTAAAATTAATATTGGACCAATTCACCCAAGTTTCAAGAGGATTAATTAATCATAATAAAATTCAAATTTATGCTAGGAACATAAAGCGCCATACATCCAAGGTATTGCTCAAATTCTGCAGTTTCCTATTTCATTGGAGTGGAAAACCTTTAAATACCTTGGAATGCCAATTTTCCTAAAAGCTCTCCCAGGAGATACCTGGTAAATACTATTACAGAAAATAAATGACAAAATAGAAGTATGGGGTTCCTTTTGGTTGAGCCCAACAAGGTGTCTCGTGCTTGTTAAATCAACTTTGTCTTCCTTACCCTTTTTTCAATTTTATTCTCTTTTGGATCCCATGGGATTTAAAAAAGCGCTAGTTGAGGCCATTATAGAATTTTTATCAAAAGGAGAAAAATTAAACACAAAATGATTTAATTTAGCAAATTGGAGCTTGGTAGGAGATCCAAAAGATTATGGAGGTTTAGGAGTTCGAGATATTGAAATTTTGAGTCTTTCTATGGGTGTAAAAATACTTTGGAGGTTGGTATCACAAAAAAATTAATGGTGGAAAAAATCGTTGATAAAGTAGTACATGGCTTGAAATCGAAAGAGATGTTTGGATTCTCCCCCAACCTAGTCAAACGATTCATCGATTCAAAATCTCCTCAAATATTCATTTCCTCTTATCCAATTGTCTCTCCTTTGGGTACCGAGAAATGGAAAGATAATTAATATTTGGAAGGATGGGATTCTTGGTTCTAACCCTCTTAGCCAAAATGTTTCTCTTAGTGATATTAGACAATGAATTATATCTCAACATAAAATTTCTCTATTTGATATTTTTTGGGGGCCTACTAATTGTTATAAATAATAGGTGTGCTCGTTTAACCATAGACAATATAGAAATATTGTCACCCAACCATAGGTTGAAGCCACCCCAAAGAACCTTAACCTTGATAGAGAATAATTATGGAAACAAATCCTATGCTTAATAGCCAATCAATGTAGTGTACCTCTCTCCAGATCTAGCACACAAGGAAGAAAGTCCAAACCATAATGAATAGAAATTCCAAGCCTAAACTCAAAATAAAAGTTGCAGTAGCTGCAGTTGCATCTACTCTCCATACTTTCATGCTTATTCAATTTTTGCAGTGTACACTCTTACATTTCTATAGTTGTGAGTTGTGTGTATCAAATGATCTCTGGCATCCTATATTTAGACTGCTCCTCCTTAGCTGTCTAGGTTGACTTCTCAATATGGAGGCCAAAGACTCAATATTAAATATATCTTTTAGACAACTTGTCTTCTATGGTTATGACAAGGCTTTAGGGTTTCTTACTGCTTATCGAAATATCAAAAATCCCTCCTAGCTAGGGAGGTATTGAAAGCAATGGTATTGAGCACAAACATACCATTCAACCAGTAGCATCATCATAGCCATACAGTCTATCTCATGATTATATCATGAGCACCATCATCACTATCAGTATCATCTGGTATAATCAACTGCATTATCTCTCAAAGCCATACTCCATCTGAGTAATCAGGCATGATGATGAATAAGTCACTCACTCCATAGAATGATATAAGAACCATTCCTCTAATTCCGACATATGTCCTATAAGAATAACTATTCCAATAGATGCTGGAAGCCACACCGTGGGCTATAGGGACTATTCTTCTAATCCAGACATACGTCCTAGAAGAATAGATGTCCTGGACCATTTTTCGACTTAAGAATGTTTGTCCCCCAGCACACTAACTATCCATATAGCTAATAATCATTGTAAACACTATTGATAGTCTACATGGAAATCATAACAATTTCATTCAATAGAACACAACTAGTATCAAGCAGTACACAACCACACCAAGTAGCACATGGTTACTTAGCCAATGACACATAGTCACAACCAGTGGATCACATCCATCATAGTAGCATACATATATTGTCTAGAGACATACAGTCTCCATAGCAATCATATCATCTGATATCAACCTACATAAAAATAATATCATGACATAAAATAAGTCATCTAGGCCATTCTTCCACTCACATCTGTGAGATCTATAAGAGCATCTGCCATCATACTGTAAAAAAATCAACCATGGGACATTTGGACTATACTTCCCAAGCATGGAAGAATAATTGTCCTTGATTTATGAGCTTGGACCATTCACCTAACAGGGCCATTCCTCTGGCACTAAACATAGTGCAACCTAGATAGAATGAGTCTTCCCTAGGGAATGCATGTCTCTGATTGTTGAACCTAGACCACTCACCTAAATGGCCCATTCCTCTGGCACTAAACATAGTGAAACCTACACATAATGAGTATTCCCTAGGGAATGACTATTCAAACCATTTCCTAAGGAAATGACTATCCTACACCAACCTCCAAAATAGACCATTGTTTGAAACTTCTCACAAATGTGACCTTAAAAAGAACAAATTCTCGACGAGGTAGATTTTTCTACTTGACCACTACTTAGAGTGATTTCCAAGAAGAATGACTATCCTAGACCATTCCCCCACACTGGCCACAAGGGGAATCATTGTCAATGTTACATCAACAATCTTTCAAACCATTTTCATTACAAAAATGATTGTCCGATCTGGACCATTCTCCAAACTCGAAAATTCCCGTCCATCAAAAATCTCAAACTACTTTTCGAGCTAGAAAGGAACTCCTCATCCTGGACCATTTTTTTCGAAAAATGATTGTCCATAAATCAATAACACATCAATGCTCCTTCCCAAAATGGGAGTAATATCTTCCCTTTTCAATAAGGAAGTCATATCCATGAGTCATAGCCTTCAAACTTTTCATCTTGGAGAGAGGTTTTAAAAAAATATTTGTTATCTGCTCATCTGTGGAGATATATTGAATAACCACTTCACTTTTCTATACTTCACCACGGAGAATCTAATGCTTGATCTCCATGTACTTTGATCTATTATGGAACATTCGTTTTCTATAAAGGCTTCATCTATATCTTATCATTACAATATATATCATGGTCAAATTCATCACTTATGTTTCCTACTAGATCATGACATTGTGGAAAGGGTCAAACTGAAAAATATCCAAGTATCACTTCTTCTGTCATCATGAGAGTTTGCCATGGATTAGAAATCCATCATCCCATACCTATGAGTAAGTATTTTGATACACTATCTCTGTCATAGAAATTTTTCACCACACTTATTTTGTATATGAGATACGCTACATCAAGTTGTTTGAATCCATACAAGGTCTTCTTATATCTGCATACATGGGTTTCTTTCTGACATACCTCAAAACCTTGAGATTTCTTTACATAAGCTTCTTCGTCAAATGATCTATTGGGATAATAGTATTTTACAAACAAATTATGTAAACTTCAATCCATGGATACTACAAGAGATATAATAGCTCAAATAGAGGTATATCTTGTTTATGGGAACAAGTTGTTATCATAGTCTTCTACTCCTTCTGGAAGAACCTCTAGTTCTGAATCTCACGATGCTTCCATTCATAACCGTTTTTCACAATTTCTTACATATATTGTTCTTCATCATAACTTCCATTTCTTATGCTTGATTTCTTCTAGTGGGTTCAAAACAAGATGGTAGTCTTTTTATTCTCGGTATAATAATTGGTTGTTCTTGCTTTTCTTTTTTCTTGGAATTTTCATGTTCTTCCTCATGTTTCTCATTATCTCTTGGGTCCATGGAGTTTTCTATAGATTTGATGCCCTCAAGATTCCAAATTTTTCCTTTTATCATAGGATCGTGGATGTAGATGGGAAACCAAGGATACTTTAAGGTTTATTTTCGAAGAATACTTCTTCTAGAGCCATACCGAACACATGTTGCTTATCATGGTTGCTACTTTCAATGGGAACATTGATAGATACTTCATCATCCTCAATGGATCATATTTAGGATTGGCTCCCACCTAATCCTTTCTTCATGTATGAATTCATGCTCTTCTTTTGGAATTTTTTAATCAACTCCCTCCATATAAGATATTCCACGCTTTCATCTGCAACCTTATTGCCCTCTGCAAAGTGTCACGAGTCATTTTCTAATTTCCTCTTGATTGTTGACTTATTTTCTATTTCTGACTTCTTCTCGGTCTCTTCGATTTTGATTATAAATTCGGCTTATTTTCCAGTTGTTACTTATATAATAGATTCCACAGGGGTTGTTACCAAATATTGTCAGCATACTTCATCTTTTCAGGTGTATTAATTTCCCTGTAGTCATCATAATAAAAATCATTATCTTATTATTCTTCCATAGGTATTGTTTCAATTGAACATCTTATATTCTAATAAATACATATGGAAGATATGTATAGAAACTATGTAAACATGGTATGTAAAATAACTATGAAGAATATTGTTACCTTGACTTTAGAAGAAGAAGTTTATTTTATCCTGCTTGACATTCTTTGAGGGCTCCATTTCTTTGACAATTGATGCTTCATGTGTTTCCTTCCTTTTATTTAACTCAAGACAATGATTCTTGTAGTGACCATATTTTTGACAGTTGAAGCATTGTATTTATGACATATGTTTCTCTTGATTTGGTTTCTTACTTGAGTCAAACTTCTTCTTATTTCTAAATTTCTTGAACTTTGTTGTGTAGGATTGATCATCATCTTTCCTTTGGAATTTTTCTTTTGTGCTAATCCTCGATTCTTCTTGTGCACAACAAGTCCAAAGTTACTCAAATGTGGGATACTCCTTTATTGTGTTCATTCTTACAAAAACTGCATCCCATGTCTTGGGAAGGCCATTGAGTACTATATTTACGAGTTCCTTCTCTGAAATTATTTCTTCAATAGCTTGTAGTTGATCTCTTAATTGAGATGTTCTCACAAGGTATGATGTTATGCTATCATCATCATTCATTTTCATGTCACAGAGATCATTTTTCAGACTCATTACTTGTCCAATGTTTCTAACTGAGAAGAGGTTAGTTAGGGCATCACACATCTTCTTAGATGATTCAAAATGAGACATGTAGGGTATCAAGTTGTCTTTTACAGAGTCTTTTACGATACTCATGGCATTGATGTCATTTTCTTTGAACTTCTCCATAAATACAACATCTGAGGTTCCTTCTCTTTTCCTTCTTCAAACTGTGGTTCCACAATCTTTCCTTTCATGATATCCAACACTTTATTCTTGGCAAGGATTATATCAATACTTGTCTTCCATGCTCTGAAGTTAGAAGCCCCTTATAACTTGTTTTCTCACATCATAAAGTAAGTCATGACTACTTTGACTTGGTCATCCTTTGACTTTTACCAAAAAATCAAATTAACGTCTTAGCTTGCTGAGAGTGCCATGACGTGCACTAGGTTAAAGCGAATTAGGATATCTATGAATTAGGTCAATCTCTTCACTTAAGGTCACCTCAACAAGAGGGTTATGGTTCCGTTGTTACAATAAAAAAAATTGATTGCAATTGCAACTATAACTGAGGAAATCCTCCCAATATATCTTCCATCAGTTAGACTGACTGAAGTTAGGGTGGGCCCATAACCTGCTAGAAATAATAGGTGTTCTCGTTTAAACATAGACAATATAGAAATATTGTCACCAAACCATAGGCCAAAGCCACCCCTGAGCACCTTAACCTTGACAGATAATAATTCTGGAAGCAAACCTTAGGCCTAATAGCCAATCAACGAAGCATACCTCTCTCCAGAGCTAGCACACAAGGAAAAAATTCCAAACCATAACCAATAGAAATTCTAAGCCTAAACCGAGAATAAAAGTTACAATAGTTGTAGTTGCAACTACTCCAGACTTGTGCACTTACTCAGTTTATGCAGTGCGCACTCTTACATTTTTGCAATTGTGAGATGTGTGTATCAAATGAGTTATGGAGTCTTGTATTTATAATTCTCCTCCTTATCTATCTGGGCCGACTTCTCATTATGGAGGATAAAGACTCAATATTAAATATTTCTTTTAGCCAACTTGTCTTCTAGGGTTATGTCAATGCTTTAGAGTTTCTTCTTGCTTCCTAGAATATTCTATTCTTGTGAGGGTTACATGTCGAGGTTAATACCTCCTGCAGCTACCATAATATCAACACTAATGGAGTTTGGAAGGATTGGAATCTGGATCTTATTCCTCCCCATCTTCAATCCCAAGCATATCTTCTTCTTCTAGCCCTAAAAGGTGATTCTCCTATGCATTTGCAGATGCAAGATTTTGGGGGTTGGGAAGATTTTGGGTACTTAGAAAAAGAAGGGTACAAGGTTCTTTTAATACATATTGTTCTCCTAGAAAAGGAATTGATGTGGAAAAACATATGGAACAATGATGGATTACCTAAAGTGAATACACTTTGTTGGACCCTTTCTCATGGAAATATCCTCACATGAGAAAATATGGCTAAAAGAGGAATCAAAGGCCCCTTTTGATGCACCCTATGTTAAAAAAGTGAAGAAACATCCTTTCATTTATTTTTGGAGTGTAATTTTGCAAAGCAGGTTTGGAAACCAATATTTGCAGAATTATGGTCTAAAATCCAATGGCCTTCCTCATCCAAAACTCTACTTGGAAAATGGGGAAATACCTATCGTGGATCCTTCTCTGGGAAATTTTGTTTTCAAAGAGTATGGAAGGTGACACCTAAATTTGTTTGTTGGAAAATATGGTTAGACAAAAATAGAAGTATTTTTAAAGATCAAAATATGAATCTTGGATTCGTAGCTTCCCATGCCCAGGAGAAATTAGCAGAATTCTTCAATTCCAAAAGAATAAGAATGGAAATACCACATATTCTAAGCAAGGAAGAATAAATATGGATGGAAAAGATTAATGCTCTCTACTCAATAAGGGACAAACCCATTCTCAAATCACATTGGTAGCTTCATTCTCCCTCTTTATATTTTCAAGCATGGATCTCTTCTCAATCCAGTTACGCCTTATGTTTTGATGGCACTTCTAAAGGAAACCCCAAGGAGGTTGGTGTGGGTGGGGTTCTCTTTAACCCTCGAGGAAATCAATTAATGGAGTATTCTTGGAATCTAGGATTCACTACCAATAACAAAGAAGAAACATATGTTATGTATATGGGCATAGAATTGGAAAAGAAGAGAAAACTCATTACGCTTAATATAGTTGTCAATTCTAAAAACACAATTCATTATTTTATCAAGGCCTCCTCACCAAAAGAAACAAGTCTAGAAAATATTGTGGACCACATTAGAAAAACTTTGCAAGGACTTCAGGATCACTTTTTTTGCATCCTCCCTCACCATAAAACGGTTTTAGATTCCTTAGAAAAGAAATCCATTGGCCTATCTCTTGGTCATATGGGGGTGAATGGAGTGGTGTTGGTGGTTCCCCCACCATAATATTTTAAATGTCCAAGTGTTATAAATGGATCAAGAATGTGGTACGATCTCCCTGACACATGGAATGGATAGACAAAGCACTAAATTCGATCAACTCACTCAGAATCTTGGGAACCTTCATTCAAAATATTGAATGCTATCAGTTAGCATGTAGAGGGATCATTCACAGGATGAAGTATGTATGGGGGAAGCCTGCGAAAGAACTTGTTTTGATGGCTCTTGAGTAGGTAAGAAGTATGATCATCATAGTGGAAGGTGGAGAGGATGGAAAAGTACATTTCTACAACCAAACTAAAAAGAATATCGTCAATAGTACGTGGGAAATGCATGGCTATCTTGTGAAGGATATCTCAGGCAAGGATAATTAGGTGCATTGCATTGTAGGAATTATAAATGTAACTAGGAATAAGGTTTTCCATGACATTCCTAAAATTTGGATTTGAAGTATGTTTTGGAAGCATATAGCTCACTTGTCTCTTGGTCAGTTGGGACAGCTGAGAAATCTCGAGAGTTTTCAATAAATTTGGATTCTGCAAATAGTGGATTTAATCTACTGCGTGCCACTTAAGAAGTAAAGTCAAGATCTAGAAGAAACTCTGGAAAATCTTCAAGGTGGTTGATCAAGATATTGAAGCACTCAATTCTAAGTACTCAAGTTCGTCCTCGTCAAATCCTCCTAGATAAATAAGCTAGTATGGAAAATAGGGAGTGGATAGACAATGTGGATGAGGAATTAGAGACTAGCAATGAGCAAAGGAAAATATTGACTCTTAGAGTTAATTCCCTTAGTTCTACAACAATATTTATGCTTGATACTCTCAGTCAACCTCATGTTCTCATTGATCAACTTTAGAATAAAGTAGATCTCTTGTGTCACCAACTAGTTTGTGTTCAAGAAAGGACAACACAAATGAATGAGAAACTTGGTAATTCAAACTCGGTTGCAGGGCTAGCAGGAGGAGGCAACTGAAGTGGGAATTCTACCAGACCTGAACACGACAGTGGAAGTTGGGGAGTAACAAGAACAATCAGATCCAACAAAAAACAAGTCATAACTAATGTATGTTTTAATTTTCAGTATGTAATATGTATTTTTTACGAATCTATGTAGCTAAAACCAACAACAATAGTAATAATTGGATAGGGGATAGATGAAATAAAAACAATAAACTCAAAGAAGCTATGTGATATATGGAATTATATAATTTTTAATATTCTTTATCTCTTCAGTGTTTTATGTTTCAAAAATTAAACAATTACAATTTCCAAAACAAGCATTCACACATAACAATTATAAATTCACAAGAAAAAGTAACTCATTTATGACATGAGTTAAATTTAAAATTGTACTTATTTTCAATAAGCGAAAGCGTGTATCAATTTTTACTTTATTGTTGTATTTATTTTTTACTTTATTAATTTTTTTTACAATCATGTAGAGCTATTATTATATTTATATTTTACTTTGTAATATAGTCTGAGTCGACCTAATGGTTAAGAACATGTGTTTCCTCTTAAGAGGTCACAAGTTCAAATACAGAAGGGGTTAGGGTATGTATACCTCCGTAGACTTTACCTGTAAAATCGTTGGGTGGAAGCGAGTCCCTTGTCCCACAAACAAGGGGGTCTCATAAACCAATTTAGTGTGACTTGACCATGACCTTAAAAATAGATTATCATTATTATTAATATATTCCTTATTTTGAAATAATGTAACCATTTTCTTTTATAAATATGGGTAAACACTAACGTTTTTTACAATCATGTAGAACTATGGGGGGTCCCTTGTCCCACAAACAAGGGGGTCTCATACACCAATTTGGAGTGACTTGGTGGTGACCTTAAAAATAGATTATTATTATTATTATTAATATATTCATTATTTTGAAATAATGTAACCAATTTTTTTTTATAAATATGGGTAAACACTAACGTTTTTTACAATCATGTAGAACTATTATTATATTTGTCTTTTACTTTGTAATATATTTATTATAATCATGTAGAACTATTATTATACCTGCCTATAGGCATGGTATACAGTGTTGAGTTAGGTTTGACTTTCTATTAGTTCATGATTGAAAATAAAATACACATCCCTTTATGTAAAGTTTTAAAAAATAATGATTAATTTTAAATTTTAAATCTCATTTATCTCATATCTTATTGGCTAGAAACTTTTAAGTCTTATTACTGCCTTCACTTCCCCCAATGTTATTGTAATAAATCTTTCTTCCATCTAGTCATTTGATGCCTACTCATTCTCTCCCTGTCTCCTTAAACAATACTTTCATTATTATATTTGGCAGGTATATGCTACCTAGTAGCCTTGTTATATTTATCTTTTACTTTGTAATATATTCATTGTTTTGAAATAATATAACCTGTTTTTTTAATAAATATGGCAAAACACTTGCAGTGTTTAAAGGTGGGATATTCTTTAAAAGGTAAAGGAAAATTTTAGTTTTCATTTGAATTAATGGCCATAGGGACCTTGTTATTTCATCATAATAAATACACCATAGGTGGAATTGAATTTTAGTAGGAGGATATCATGAGGCCTTTTGCCCAAGAAATCACCACTTCCTCTTTGATCAACTGTATATTTCATTTAATATTTATATATTATTGATTTTAAAAACAAATTTATAATTTTTTATATTAATTTATTGTTAAAACAAGTAATGTATGATAGCATAGTTCTTGCTAGGTTGGAATGGGAGTAAATGCATGGGTGTAAATGCATAGGTTGCAAGTTTCAGTACATGTGGTATCCATGTAGAATTTAGCATTTTCGAATTAGTTTTATTTGAAATTTATCAAAAAATATTAATGTCTCGTACATCAACTAAGGTTCCTAGTATCTAAGTTTGATAGTACATTAAATATTTAATACATAACCCATGTAACCCAACAATTATAGAGTTGTTGGTTGGCAGAGTCACGGGTTCACATTTTTCATTTTTCATGTCTAGCTTGTTCCATGATATACATTTTGCACCCAACACTTCTGTCATATACATTTTTCACCCAACAATTTCGTCATATACATGAGACTAAGTAATTTATAGAATATAATAACATTATATAGAATTATATAAATTACTATAAATCTTGGTACAATGGTATAATATTCTTTAAATTACTTAGTCTCATGTATACAAAGAAATTGTTGGATGCAAAATGAATGTCACGAAACAAGTTGGACATGAAAACTGTGAACCCGAGACCCCGCCGACCCACGACTCCGTAATTATTGGGTGCAAAATGTATATGACGAAAGTTTTGGGTGAAAAATGTATATCATAAACAAAATCAAAATTCCAAAATTCAAAATTTACATTTTAAAACGTTAAAAATAATATTGAATAAAATTTAAATATTTGTGTATACTATTCATTAAGTAAAAGGTCTTATAGCATTATATAAATTACTATAAATCTCGGTACAATGTTATAATATTCTATAAATCACAATGTTATAATATTCTATAAATTACTGAGTCTCATGTATATAACGGAATTGTTGGGTGAAAATTTTATATGAAGGAAGTGTTGGGTGCAAAATGTATATGAAGTGTTGGGTGAAAAAAGTATATCAGGGAACAAGCTGGACATTAAAAATGAAAAATAAAAATAAATTTCACCTTTATTATCATAAACAAAATCAAAATTCCAAAATTCTAAATTTACATTTAAAAGACTTTAAAATAATATTGAATAAATTTAAATAATTGTTTATACTATTCATTAAGTAAAAAGTGTTATAGCATTATATAAATTACTATAAATCTTGGTACAATGTTATAATATTCTATAAATTACTCAGTCTCATGTATAAGACAGAATTGTTGGGTGCAAAATGTATATGATAGAAGTGTTCGGTGAAAAATGTATATCACAAAACAGACTGAACATGAAAAATGAAAAATGTGAACCCACAACTCCGTAATTGTTGGGTGAAAAATGTATATGACGAAAGTGTTGGGTGCAAGATGTATATCACGGAACAAGTTGGACATGAAAAATGAATATGAGAGAAGTGTTGGGCGCAAAATGTATATCATGGAACAAGTTGGACATGAAAAATGAATATGACAGAAGTGTTGGGTGCAAAATGTATATCACGGAGCAAGATCCACATGAAAAATGAAAAATAAAAATAAATTTCACCTTTATTATTATAAACAAAATCAAAATTTCAAAATTCCAAATTTACATTTAAAAAAGTTAAAAATAATATTGAATAAAATTTAAATATTTGTTTATATTATTCATTAAGTAAAACGTTTTATAGCATTACATAAATTACTAGAAATCTTGATACAATGTTATAATATTCTATAAATTACAATAGTCTCATGTATATGACAAAATTGTTGGGTGAAAAATGTATATGACGGAAGTGTTGGTTGCAAAATGTATATCATGGAACAAGCTGGATATGAAAAATGAAAAATGTGAACCCACGACTCTGTAATTGTTGTGTGCAAAATGTATATGGTGGAAGTGTTGGGTGAAAAATGTATATTACAGAACAAGATAGACATGAAAAATGAAAAATAAAATAAATCTCACCTTTATTATCATAAACAAAATCAAAATTCTAAAATTCCAAATTTACATTTAAAAACCTTAAAAATAATATTGAATAAAATTTAAATAATTGTTGTTGTTGATGATGATGATGATGATTAACATCCACTAAGACCAAATTGGTATATCACACCTTAAGAGGGTAAGTGATTACTTTTGATTCTTTAGAATTTTGTTTCTGTGCTCGAAAAACATTAAGAGAAGCTTTCCAAAATCACCATACTTTTGTTGAGTTAAGAGGTTAGGAAGGTTGGTAGTGTGATAAATATTTTGAAAATGAGATCTAATATGGGTATAGGCTAGACAATCTAAGAGAAAGTGTTTTTCAACTTCAACCTTGTTAGTGTCAGAAAGGTGACACACTCTTTCATCCCAGGGCGTTTTAGGAATTGACCAACACCCAGTTTCACTGTGGAGCTCTTGAGAATTTGTTATTATCTTAGCAATGTTTTTTTTTTCTTTACACTTGGAAAAACAGATAGATAATTTTGATCTTCTAGATTAGGTTCATTACATATTTATAATACCTTAATTTTATTTTTTCCTCTAACTCTTTATCACAACACATTTTTTCCTTAAATTTTGATTTGACTATTTTTCTAATAGTATCTTTATTCTGCAAAATGGTTTCTTCCATGATTCCCCAACAGTTTAACCAAGACCGGACGTCTTTATGCCATCCTCGCTTGAGTCGATGGTGGTTATGACTTGATTTCGAAGAAATTTTAGGTAGCCTCTTGTCTTCCATGTTGTTTAACCTGTTCTTTTAAATTAGGTATCTAGTCATAGCCATGCTCTCAATGGGGGAGAGGCTTGTTTCTAAGAGGAGGATGGGATAGGGCGTATTTCCTTTAATTTTGAGATTATAGGTTATAAAATTCTTTTGTATTTTCTTTACCTTTCTCCAGGATTCATGAGAGATACTACAACCCCAGACTTCATAGCCATAAAGAATAATAGGTGTAACAAGAGTTTGAAAGAGGAGTTTATTCTTATCCCAACTCGAAAGATCAATCGATTTACAATTGTTTTCAAGCCCATAATAATCTTTCCATCTCCCAATAATCCTTTTCTCAATGTTATAATTCTAATTGAGCTTGTGGTGAATATCAATTCCAAGATATTTGTATGAAGTCACTTCCTCCAAGTTGTTGTTGTCATATACAAAGGTATCATAAGGGATCTTATTGGATTTAATAATCATGACCTTAGTCTTATCANNNNTAACAGTCATACCCATATTGGAGAAAAAATCATTGAGGATTCTTAGTTGGTTTTCAGGATCATGGGGACTCCTTGCCATAAAAATGATATCATAGGAATAAAGAAGAAGATTGATGACTATACCAGTGAGAGTAGGGCCGACACAACCTTCTTTTTCCAAGCATTCTTCTAACTTATCAATGTATATGCCAAAAAGGGTAGGGGACAAGGGACAACCTTGTTTGACTCTAATATTGCAGTTAATCTCTTTTGACAACCCTTAGTGTTTTTAAACATAGAAATAACGTTCTCATACATCCTTATTGCAACATCCCTCAACTCGAGAGGCACTTTTATCCCTTCCAACCTATTCCAAAGGTTTTTCCTACAAACCATGTCAAAAGTCTTTCTAAAGTCAACAAAACAACAAAAAAGATTGGTTTTAGTATTGCGGAACTCCTCTGCAATGATCCTAAAGGTAACAAGATGGTCCATAGTTGAATGATATATCCTAAACCCGACCTGGCCTTTAACTCTTTTACCATGACTTTCTATCCAAATGCTAATCTTTTCCAAAATAATTCCATAAAGATTGGCTAAAATTGGGCTAATCATAATGGTCCTTTAATTAGAAGGAATGTTTCTATCCCCATTTTTAAAAATAGGAACAATGATGCTTTGTGTCTAGGGTTTAGGGAATCCCTTCTTGACTGCAAAATTGAAGAGTTTGTGTATGTGGGGGATAAGGATTGGTCCTCTGATTTTAAAAATTTCAACTTGGTAGCATTCAATGTCCTTAGCTTTCCCATTTGCGAGTCGCTTAACCCCGAACTCTATGTCATCTAAAGACAAAAATTCTTCCTTTGAAGGGACAATAGGAATGGTGTCCATGGCATTAGGGAACTCGTAAATACTTTTAATTTAGGAATTCCAGTCCGTTAATGGAATCCTATTATTTTCCTTAGTATTGTGTTTTAGAATTTGGCTCCAGAACTTCTTAGGATCCAACTTGTATAGTTGTGAATGTTGTTCTTGCATTTTATTGATATATTATCTTTTTTTATTTTTAATTAGGGATTTGTACATATTGATCTTATCGAGTTTTAAGGGCTCAATAGAAGCATCCCTAATGGATTTCCTAGAAATTTTACATTCTTTATCATACCAAGGGCTGGTTGCTCTATTATTATTTTTATAGGACACCTTGAAAGAGAACCTGTTAATAGAAGTTGAAAGGGTAGTTGTAAAATTATGATAGAGTTCTTCAATGTTGTCCTTATAAGTTAGGAGGTTTAATTTGATGTTTAAATCCTTTAATAAAATGTCAACTTTACTTCTTTCAAAGTGCAAATTCCTTTGATTATCATAATTCTCTTCAATGGTGCTCCTATGCATGGAAAATTTTAGAGTTAGGGTTAAAGGTTTATGATCAGAGTGAGGCTCATGGTCAATTAAAAGGTCAAAAGTTGTTATTTGGTTGGAAATGGGGATATCAGATATCACATAATCTACAACACTACTATCAAATATTGTAGAAAGTGTTATAGCATTATATAAATTACTAGAAATCTTGGTACAATGTTATAATATTCTATAAATTACTTAGTCTCATGTATATGAAGGAATTGTTGGGTGCAAAATGTATATGACA
>ML814419.1:0-23790 GCA_009831015.1 Picea engelmannii | reverse complement strand
GGATTTTCTTACACTAAGTACTTAATAATAATAAAAAATAGACAAACCTTGGATATGCTAGCGTATAAAACATTGGGATAAATTTAGATAGAAAAAATGCTAAGACAAACATTCAAACTAATGCTAGCATTAATTCACCTTTAAGCAATGCATAAGAAAATATATCATTCAAAAAGACCGTATACAATAAAATTTTTTGTATATGCTAACATATAAAACATTGGGAATAGCAAGCCAACAATAAGACTTCCAATATTATATAAAAATCAATGTTTTTTGTTTCCTAGTTCCAACATTAGATATTATGCAAATATTTGTGGTGAAAGGACAAACTAATACTAGGTCAACGAATTATCGATCGCTATAGTCCCTCTATACCTACGACATGAACTAATAAAAAAAAGCTAAAAAATGAATTATAAGTTACCAACTAAAAGTGTAAAAGCATGACCTCCCTATACAATGTTTATAAAAAAAAAAATTCACTTGGTTGTTTGAAATAGTTTCTACAAGATTATGAATACAAATGAGATCTAATATTTATTTGAAATTTTCATTTCTTGTATGAGTATTAGGAGAACTTATTGTTATAAAAAAAGTTAATTAGAGAACTTACTAATACAATACTAACTTATTATTATAAACATTACATAAATCATACTTCTAATTAACATTCCAAGATATTTATAAAAACACTATTTCATTTTGATTATCTAAAATATTCTACCTTGGAAACCACTAACAAACATAAGATGTTTGATGACGTCTAATAATATTTTGGATTAACAACCATGATTTACATGATTTACAAGAGGGATCTTTTAAATTTGTCAATTTGAAAAATCTAACACTTTAAAAATGTATGCATTGTATATGAAATCAAAATGATTCACTAACCTATAAATGCTAAATTGATTGATAAGGGTGGAGTTAATGGTTTTCTAAGGTGATTACTACTGTAATGGTTAAAAGATAAATTGACTATTTCAAGAGAGCACACTTGTAGCTTGATCCTTTAGTTTATTGTAAATCTTTTTTCTAAGGATAAAGAACCGGTATAAAGAACTTAATAATTGAGTGTGTCTAGGAAAGCATGCAAGTTACACCTTTCTTGGTTTTATGAGTCCTGCAAAAATAGTTATGCTACCAAAATTCATTAACCTGCAAAAATAGTTATGCTACAAAAATTCATTAACCTGCAATAAGTTCCTTTGATTAATTTTTTTTTAGGTCAACCCACTAGTTATGAATTTATTAACTTTCGAAGTCTTGGAATAAACTTCTCAACTTTTAAAATTAACTAATCTACCAAGGGTCTGTTTTCAACATTTGTGAAAGAAATTGCAAGTATTAGGACCTTGTTGGAATTGTGAGTGTTGTGGAAAGAAATTAATTAAAAAAAATTAATAAAATGAATACTAAACTAGAAAATAATTTGCAGGAATGAAATTAGCTGATCATATATAATAAATTAAATTACATTAATAAAAATTAAAGATAAAGAACTATTTCAAGAAGGGCATTAACCATGAACATGAAATCTGGAATTTTGTATGTTACATTGGTAGAAAATAATGAGGGAATTGGATAAATGCTTCAAAAATGTTCCTTTGCTCTAATTCTCATTAGATAAATAAAATGCATAAAAATAATGCTACAACAATGAAATAAAAATAAAAATAAAGAAATAACAAAATACATCCATGAGCAGTGAGTCAACCATTCATTACACCCTTAGATCCATTAGACCAAAGAATCAAACCATCATACTAGAAAATAATTTATTAATATTTACTACATTTTTGAATTCAAGTTGAAATGAACCTCAAACCTTATATAGTTATAGGAAACATGGTGTTTTCACTCCATGAACCTATGGAGTAGAATTTTTGTTCATGGAATATTAATTAATACCTCCAATTTTACTAGATATTAATAAATCCCTCCCTCAATAATTTTGTTGAGCCTCGTCACGTATTTCCAATAAAAATATATAAATATGTTTACTACATATCTATTATTTTTGCTAGATTCTCCTTTGTATACCCCTGAATACCTATAAACCCTAATTTACTTCACATCCCCACCCCCAATACCTACAATCAATATATATATTATTTTTCACAATTTTAAAAATCTCTTTGTGATTAAAGGTGACAAGATATTTTTCAATAAGGTGAATTGGAGCACTAAGTGGGGGGATGAATCAATATGAGCACTTTTACTACTTTTAACGACAATATATAAAATTCAATTTAATCAAAAGTATATCATTAGTATATCATCAATATACCATCAATATACCATGAGCATATAAACATAAGAAACATCACATAAAGTACATAGTACACAAGAATTTACGTGGAAACCCAAATGGGAGAAAACCACAGAATGATTTCTTATATATCAAAGAATACATTCATTGGAAGCACCAAATTTCAAATTCTCCAGCTACAAATAGAAGGAGGATACAAACCCCTATTTACAAGCTTCAACCTAAAGGAAGTTACAACTCCCTGAATTCTCTAGCTCCAAGAAGGAGGCTACAAAACCTTGATTCTCAGGCTCCAACCTGAAGGAAGATCCAACTCCCTGATTCTCCAGCTCCAACTAGAAAGAGGCTACAACCCCCTAATTCTCAGGATCCAACCTAATAGAATCTCCAACTCCCTAAGTTCTCCAGCACCAACTGAAAGGAGGCTACAATCCCCTTTCCTTTCCCCATCCTACTTCACTAAAATATAATTGTAGAACAATTGTCACTACCACAATCATTGCCATAGTCATTTCCATTGTCACTGCCACTATCAACCTTTCACTATCATTTAAAACCTTTCACTGTCACTGATACTCAACCAGATCCTCTCACATGGATCATATACCATGGACACCTCTCAACTATATGTCCAATATCACCAACACATTCATCTACCAAGCATGTACCAAGATCGCCAACATACCATCACAAGATATGTGTCTCAACCATGTACCAAAGAATGTAACAAACCATCAACCTATACCATACCAAACATCAACCATGTACCACAATATGTACCACAACAAGTGCATCAACCATGCAACAACACCTGTATCAAACCTTGCATCAACCATGCACCATAACCTTTACTATATGTGATCTGGGGGATCAAAAAGTGATCCAAACTCAAAGTGTTTGAAAGTTCTAGAAAATGGTTTCATTGCATAGATCTCTTTGTCACAATCCCAACACAACTTCAATGGGCTCAAACATAGTCCATATGGAAACGTTGTGGTGTTCTTTCCATTTTCCCCAACATGCAAAATTTTTATTGACTATGCAATCCATACAAGCTGACGTGACGTAGAGATGACATGGAAAGGATGCATGGAAGGTTGATTGGTCTAATGTGTGGTAGGGAACTAGGCATTTGGGTGCTAATTTGGACCAGTGGAAAGGCACCATGTGGCCCAATCGGGGGATGACACATGGCAGGCTGCCGACCACTAAAAGTTTGGGTCAGACTCTACCAAATTCAATCATGCGACCTCCAGGCCAAGTGGAATAGTGTGGGAGGATATACCATTCCATCTACCAAGCTTACCACTATATGTCACGCATTGTATTTCAATCCACATGGAAGAACATTTGGTGATAGCATCAGGGCTAAGCCACAACCCTGGTCACACAATTTAATAACCAACCACTACAGAATCAGGGGAGGACAGGGGTGGGTGGTTATCCCTAGGTATTGGACACATTCCCCACATGACCACGATCTTTGGAGGAAAGGTTATAAATGTGCTAATTGTGCACCATTTTATCCCACAATATTGAAACACACACAGAGACAGGTTTGAGGGCTCATGAGCTATGTTTTGGAACAATGTGCGTGTTTTGGAGAGAGTTTTGGCTGTAGGTTTTGGGGGAAACTTCAAAAGAGGAAAAATTTATCATTTTTTACCAAACCAGGTGTAGAAAAATCCTAGAGAAGGGTTTTTGACAGTTTTGGAGCCATTGGAGATATTATTTTTTCCATTTGACCATTGAAAATTATTTTTTTTCACATATTGAACACTTAATGAAAGAGGACCATTGGAACCTCGACCAGGAGATGTATCCCAAGAGAGTGGTGAACTCTTTTATCATTTTTTGTGTCATGTGTGTTATTTGATGGCTATTTCTCTCTATTATTTCTCCAATTTTAAGTACAAAACTCATTAAAAATCTATGTTATTGTAAATTGATCCATTGCCCAAGACACATAAAATTTCACTTACATATTGTACAATCATTCAGCTTCAGATAAAGTTGGTATCATAGCATAGGTTATGGTGAAGGTTTTATTTGTTTGCAAGTTTTTTTCTAATGCTTACAAGGTTGAAGCTTACAAGAGTAGAAGGACAACTTGTGGAGCCAAGTTATCAAATTTCAAGAAGGAGAACAATTCATTCACCTCAAGTTTCAAGGAGACATTCACCAAGTATGGCTCATAAGGATATTCATGAAACCCTCACTTTAGATGAAGAAACTTTTAGAAAATCCTTATTTGATATGACATAAATGGTGAAAGTTTTATATGAAGAGAGTAATGCAAGGTTACAAGGAGAGATCTCAAATCCTCCAAAAGGTAATGAAGGCAATGGTGATAAGAATCCAAAAGGTGATGGAGGGAATGATTGCACTCCACCTCCTTCATCTCCATCTGCAACTTCTTCTACCCTTTCACAACCATCTTCAAGTTCTCTAAAGGAACATAGTAAAACTCTTTGCTTAATCTTGATATTAAGTGTGAATTTTTTATGTATAATGGGGAGGTAAATGTTGAGAGATTGGATAATTGGGTTCGTCATATTGATTTTTATTGCAAGATACAAAAAATCAAAGATGATGAAACCAAGATTCAACTTGCCTCTCTTAGATTAGATGGTGCAACACTCATTTGGTGGGAAGAAAAAACTCAAGAGGACATGAAATAATATGGTAAAGTTTTATCTTCCTAGAATGATTTTATTGTTGCAACAAGAAGGAACTTTTATCCATTAGCAAAGATGCAAAAAGCTTCTATGGATTGGAAATTTTTAGGCAAGATAAATGAAAAAATGTGCAAATATATACTCAAGAATTTGGAAAAAGATCTTTTATGATGGGTATAGATTTATCCTCTCAAGATAATCTTCTTCAAAGGAAAGGGGAAATTCAAAGGAAAAGGAAAGAAGAATGCTTCAACCAAGAAAGAGGGAGAAAAACTCTCATGTAAACATTATTCAAAAGAAGGCCACGATGAATACCATTGTTGGAAATTTCATCCCAAAAAGAGACCCAAAACGTTCAACAACAAAGGGAAACCAAAGACTAATGCAGCTACACAACATGATTTAGGATCTGATTATGGAGATGAAACCTAAGATCACAGCCATGGGTTTTCAAGGTAAGGATTCTATTTCCAGTACTAGTTCTTCAAGTAGTATCCTCAATGAAAATCAACTTGAGAAAGAAAGAATATAGCTTTTCCACAGAAGGGTTATTTCAAAGCAGACCAAGATAGACACTCTTTTTTATATTGGTTCACAAGAAAACCTCATTTCTAAAGACACTGTCAAGAAACTAAAATTGGAAACAACTCCTCATCCTAAACCGTATCCTTTAGGTTGGATATGTGACAACGAAAAATTGCATGTGACTAAAAGATGTAAACTAAGATTTTCTATCACCACAAACTTTATAAATGAGGTAGAGTTTGATTTCATTCCATTGGATATTTGTGGTATTGTTTTTGGAAGTCTGTGTTTATATGATAGGAGAGCCATTTTTCATCATCATGAGAAAAAATATCATTTGTTTAAAAATGGTGTTGAGTACATTGTTAGATAGCATACCAAGAAATTGAATTTGTTACTTGTGAATGCTAGCAAATGAAGAGGTTAGTCAATGCTAGTAAGAATTTTGTACTCTTGATGATGAAACCCAAAGAGAATGTGGAAAACGAAGCTTTCCAAGGATTTTATGCAAAGATAAAATCTTATTTGTATGAGGTTGTTAACATATATGATGAGATGTTTCAGGAGCCCAAAGAATTTTCTCATAAAAGAGGTATCCAACATGAGATCCAGTTGCAACAACATTGTCCTCTTCCAAAAATTGGCATGTACAGGATGCCAATCATGGAGAATGATAAAATAAATAAATAAAAATCTAAGAGTTTCTTGACAAAGGGGTTATCATGCCAAGAAAAACGCCATGCGGGTCACCAATTATTTTAGTACCAAATAACTATGGCACATGGCGCATGTGTGTAGATTTCAAAGCCTTAAACAAGATTATGGAAAAGAACCATTACCCTCTTCCTCGAATTTATGATTTTCTTGATCAATTGAAATATGGTGTGTATTTCACTAAGTTAGACTTAAGGAATGGTTATCATGAGATTAGGATTGTTGAACGAGACACATGGAAGACAACATTGAAAACAAAATAAGGTTTTTATGAATGGATGGTTATTCCATTTGGGCTTTGTAATTCTCCTGCAACATTTATGAGAGTTATGAATTGTGTTTTAAGGCTTTTTCTTGATGATTGTTTAATTGTCTACTTGGATGACATATTAATATTTAGGAAATCTCATGAAGAACATGTTAGGCATGTGAAACAAGTCTTGGATGTCTTGAAGAAAGATAAATTGTTTCTAAATATGTCTAAATGTGAGTTTGGAAAGACGTCGTTAGTTTACTTGGGACATATTCTTGGAGGGGGGAAATTGAAGATAGATCCCTCACAAGTCAAAGTCATTTTAGATTTTTCCAATCCCAACAATGTAATAGAGGTTAGAATATTTTTGAGAGAAACCCAATATTGGAGAAAGTTTATTTCTATTTTTTCTTTAATTGCAGCCCCATTACATGATGTGACAAGAATTAAGAAGGTTTCCAATGGGGAGGAAAGAAGAAAAAAGATTTTGATGCATTGAAGGAGAAAATCAGTTCAAATCTTGTTCTTACACATCCTGATTTAAGGAATCCATTTGAGATACAAACAGATGCAGGTAACTATTCCATGGGAGCAATCTTGTCGCAACATCGTAAGCCCATATGTTATCATTCTAAAACTTTTAATGGTGTTGTGCTTAATTATCCTACATATGACAAGGAATTGTATGCATTGGTGCAACATGTGAAAAACTGGAAACATTATTTGTTAGGAAAAGAAAATATTATTCACAATAATCATCAACCTTTTCAATACTTACAATCAAAAACTAAGCTACAAAAAGCAAGGCATTTCAGATGGATGGTTTTCTTGCAACAATTCCACTTGGTGATAAGGTATAAGAAAGTAATTTATAACAAGGTTGTTGATATTCTTTCTAGGCCTATTATTAGTTCTTCAATTATTCTTAAGCATACTTATATCATGCATGAGATCTATGTTGAACAATATTCTTTAGATGATGATTTTAAAGATGTAGATGCAACTTTTTTTCAAGCTAACCAAGTAGAGGAATTGGATTACCATGTGCATGATAAAATTTTGTATCATCTTGGAAAGCTATGTATTCAACAGGGTGAAGGATTCAACATCATAAGGGAAGCGCATTCTTCTCTTATTGCTGGCCATTTCGGTGTAGGCAAGACAATGGAAAATTAGCAAAGGTATTGCTATTAGCCTAAAATGAATGAAAATGTATCACGATATGTAAGAGGATGTTCTTTATGTTCTACAAGTAAGATTAGAAATAGAAAGTTAGGATTGTATAATCCACTTCCAGTTCCTTACCATCCTTGGAAAATAATTTCCTTGAACTTTGTAGGAGGACTACCTATGTCTAAAAAAATCATGATTATCTTTGTGTTGTGGTTGATCATTTCAACAATATTTGTATTTTAATTCCTTGTAAGAAGAAGGCTATAGCTTAAAAAACAACATAAATGTTTTTTCAACATGTATGGGTACATTTTGCGTTTCCCAAATCCACTATTTATGACCGAGATTCTCGATTTCTTAGGAACTTTTGGTCAAGATTATGCGAACTCATGGACAACAAGTTGAAAAAGAACACAACATTCCATCCACAAAACGATGGTTAGACAGAAGTGGTGAATAAAATAGTGGTACATATTATTCATGGTTATCGAAGCAAACATCCTAAGCTTTGGGATGAGCACCTACACTACATTCAACATGCTTATAATTGGGCTAAGAATTCATCGACTCAAATGTCTCCATTTGAGGCATGTTTTGGTTACTTTCCAAAATCTCCTTTATATTTTATCTTTGGGAAGGATGTTGCTATTGATGGTCATTATGACATTGATAAGTAAAAGAAGTTCATTGAGCAAGTTCAATTTCTACATCAAATGGTACAAGAACAGTTGGAAAAGAGCCAATCCAACTACAATACAAGACATGATAATCATTGTGTTGACCACAGTGTCCAAGTTAGAGATGTATTTTGGATTTACATTATCAAAGAGAGGCTTAAAGGAGAAGGTAAAAATATGAAACCAATAAGATATGGACCCTTTAAGATTCTTGAAAAAACTGGTAACAATGCCTTATGATTGGATTTACCTCCTTATATGAAAATGTATGTAGTTGTTAATGTTGAGAATTTGAGATTGTATGAGCCTCCCTTGATTGATGATCCATGAGATCATGTTCAAATTCCTTAAATATATGACTTCTCACCATAATATCTTTCAGAATTACAACAAGATACCATCCTTGACAGAAAAACAAGAACTTCAAAATGAGGGAATGTGGAGTACCTTTGTGTTGATCTCAAAGGAACAAATCCAAGAAAAGATAAATGGATTGAGATTAGAAGGATGAGGGAACAATACCGGCATCTATAGTTTCACTGAAAATAGTATTTTGGAGGTCCAAATCTTCACAATGGGGAGGAGTGATCTGGGGGATCAAAAAGTGCTCCAAAATAAAAGTGTTTTAAAGTGCTAAAAAATGGTTTCATTGCTTAGATATCATCTTCACGATCCCAACACAATTTGAATGAGATCAAATAGATTTTGTATGGAAAATTTATGATGTTCTATCCATTTTACCCAATAGGTAAAATGCTTGTTGACTATAACGTTCATACAACCCTTACAGGTTGACGTGGCATCTGTACTGACTCATGGAAAGGATGACATGGCAAGGACACATGGTACGTTGATTGGGTTGATGCATGGTAGGATGATTGGGCTGACACATGGTAGGTGACTGGGAATTTGGGTGTTGAGTTGGACCAATGGTAAGGTGCCATGTGGACCAATCGAGGGATGACACATGTCACCCCGTCGACCACTAAAATTTTGGGCCAAACCCCACCAGGTTTGATCATGCCACCACAAGGCCAAGTAGAGTAGTGTGGGAGGATATATCAATCTAGATACCCGATGTTTCTTACCACTATCTAGCATGAATTGTATTTAAATCGAAATGGTAGAACATTTGGTGGTAGGGCTGGGACTAAGCCCCAACCCTGGTCACACAATCCAATAACCAACCACTATGGAACTGGGGGTAGAACCGATGGGGTTGGGCAGTCAGCCCCTCATCTTGTACACCTTCTCGAGACGACCACGATCTCCGAAGGAGAAGTGTTAAATGTGCTAACGGTCCACCATTTTTCGCCCATGATCTAGAAACATGCATAGAGCTAGGTTTGAGGGTGTGGGAGCTAGGCTTTGAAATAGTGTGTGTGTTTTGGAGAGAGTTTTGGCTATAGGTTTTGGGGGAAACTCCAGAAGAGGATAACTTTATCATTTTTTGACCAAACCAGGTGTAGAAGAAGCCTAGACAGGGGTTTTTGATAGTTCTCGAGCCATTGGAGCTATTATTTCTTCTATTTGATGATTGTAAATTGCTATTTTTTACATATTGTACACTTAATGAAAGAGGACCATTGAAGGCTAGACCAAGAGATGTAGACCAAGAGAGGGGTGAACTCCTTTATAATTTGTTGTGTTATGTGTGTTATTTGATGGTTGTTTATATCTATTATTTGTAAATTTTTATGTCCAAAACTCATTAAAAATCTATGTCCTTGCAAATTGATCCATTTCCCAAGACACATAAAAATTCACTTGTATGTTGTACAAGCCTTCAATTTCAGTTCAATATGCCTCAACCATCAACCATGTACATCAACACCAAGTACTAATCTTATACCATAGCATGTATCAACCATGTACATCAACAATCTAAATCAACACCATACCATGTATTAATATTGTACCATATCATGTACCATACAATGTGCACATCAAGATAGATATTCAATGTAAGTGTCTGTGTCAAATGAATGTATAAATATTTGTATTTATACTTTTTCTAGGTAACCTCTTTCCTTATTCTTAGGGCTTCTAGTACTTTCTTGTCAAAACCACTTTAACCCTTCATTAATTGACTTGTAACCAACTAGTGGCTTCTTGACCATTATTTGAGGCTTATAAATTCATAAGGCCATATCTCCCTAACCATGAGGAACCATGTGGCATACCACCTATCATCGAAAATGTCACAGAAAACACTATCAATCTATGAGTTTCTTACTTGCATTTACATTATCCTTCATGTCCATATTTCTCAACCAAATTTGGGTCCCATGACCGCACCTTCATGGATTCATGTAGACTTCATCAAATGCACCAAACAAATATGATGACATAAACCACTCTATCAATGACAAATAACTCACAATCAATCTCATCCACATCTCTAGGGATTCCAAACTTCTCGAAGGTTTGACATAAATTTCTGAGGGTTGACATCAATGACAACCAATTGTCCAAAAAAACTATCCAACAATCTCCCCATTTGGAATTTATGTAAACACCAACATTGATGGAAACACTCATTCTACGCTTGTGATCATTTCATATCATCAATGTTTCTCACTCTCCCCCTTTGAGATCAATGGAAAAGGGTCTCTATCCTTGGGGTTTCTTCCCATGTCTTCATTCATATGTTCTCTTTCTCTCTATTTATATTCCTTTGTTCTTTCTCTTCACATGTTTATCTCCTCATGTTCCTCCCCTCTTTTGTATTCCCCTGAAAGTATACCTTCTCTGGAAAATCCTTCTCTGACTTCATGTTCTTGACTTTTACTCTTCTAATATTTCTCTTTCTCTCCCTTTGCAATCATGGATAAAATAATAAATCCTCTTGTCAGTATCTCTCTCCCTGTCTATATGTTACTGATATTCATTTCTTGATTATTTTTCTTCCCTTTAATTCTCTACAATATGTCATGTAGATGAATGTAGGGCTACTTGTAAGTGTTTCCTTTCCTCTCTTCTAGTTTTTGCTAATTTTCCAATGGTTCTTCCTCTTGTAAGTATTTGAGATATATAAAAATCATTCATTACTTGATTTCATAAGTCACTTGTCATGTTCATTTGACCATATTGTTCAATGATTTTCTGCTGATGACTTAGCTTTTGTTGAGTATTTCTCTTTCCATGTTCTAGTATTCCTTTTAATACTTTCTTTTATATTACCAAATGATTCCACTGATTCCAAATGTATATGCACTACTATGTTTCTTATCTAACCCATTTTAACTATACCTACTAAGTAAACATTTATGTCCATAATTTCTATGCATATTCTCTGACCCGTGTTTTCTATACGTTTTTGTCCATATGTCGCAAACTATCCATAACTCTGCTACCCAGTTGTCCACAATGTTGACCCATTTATCATTGTACTATCATGAAGGTTTCACAGATGCAATTGATCATCACATATTTGTGTTTCTTCAAGTTGAATCAAATGTGTCAACTGGTATTCTCTATCTCCGAATCCACCTAAGAATGTCTAGAACAACTTGTACTAAATATATCCCTTCCTGAATACATACGTGGAATACAATAATAAACTTATTCATGTGTAAATGCCAATTGATACCTACGTGAGAACACTACTTCTCCATCGATCAATTCATCACTCTGTACTCTTTTTATATAACTTTTCTAAATCTATCTCTGCAAATAATTCAATCTAGCTAAAGGATGTTTCTCTAATCTATAGTATCTTTTTCATCAAATCCCCATGTTCAATATTCATATTTATTGGGAGTCTCCAAGCTAGACGTCTCAGAAAAATACCTTATCTGATGCAAAATAATATTCCTCTTCATCTATAGACTCATCATTTTTTTGAAATCTAACGTGTTTCCTTCTACCTCTAGATTGATTTTGAACTAAAATTCCTAATACTGCAACCTCTTGGGCATATTCTTTATTCACCTTCTCCTCTTCTCTTTTATGCACTACTTCCAATTTTGTGATCTCTGGAACCTGGTCTATATTCACCTATTCTTCTTGTTTTTCATTTATTGTCCAAACGTTCCTGTATATGACATATTCCTTTTTCCCTATATATTTTTCTTGATCTTGTACTATTTCCAATCCTGAGAGTATGACTTCTAGGTTTCCTTCATTCATCTATTCTTCTTTTACATGTTCTTATTTTATTTTCAAAACTTTCTTATATCTAATATCAGTGTTCTTTTTCATATAAGTATCCATCATGCTTCTACAATCACAAGCTATGTGAGCATAATTGTGGCATTTCTAACATTCAATGTTATGTGGGGCCACATAATAATTTCCTTCTTGAACATTTCTTCCATAAGCCCTACAATTTGCAAATTTATGTCCAAAGTTAGTACAATAAAAATAATGCCCATAAAAGAAATTTACATACCTACTACTGAATCATCATCTTTGTTGTGTAGTCCTTATGATTTGTTGTCTTGGTTGATTCTGATCTGGGAGTGGATGATCTTGTTTAAATTTTTTTTTGAATTCTAGTAGCGCTTAAAGTAAATATCATTTTTATATCGAAAAAAATGTTATTGAAATCTGCTTCAACAAAACAATGTTATTGTATTGAATCACTATTGTAAAATAATGTTGTTTAAAGATGGTGTTAGAAAAGGTAGTTTTCACAACAACTATGGACTACTAAATTGATAATAAATAATTTCATCAAGAAGTGTTGACTTGTAGAACATTGTAATTGTAAAATCATAATCATCCATCTAGGAAAGAATCTTAAAAATGGAACTATGAGATGTCAATGAAATATTTGTAACTTTGTAAAGATAAAATATATTATTAAAAACTAGGATCGACGATCCAACTATGAATACTTCTACAATATTTCATTTGGTTTAAACCATAGTTAACTAAATATACCAACATTTTCATAAAGAGGGAAAAAAAAGAGTCCCTTCATCTTCAAGCTCAAAATCTTGTTGTGATAAGTACTCTTGAAAATAGGATCTTGAGAATCTCAAACAATGATGGCATAGACTCCCTTCTCTCCTTTAGGGATATGCGACCTCCTATTCTTGGATTTTCAAACTATCATGTTGAATTGACTCTTTGGCCTTCAACAAACCCCGTATTCTTAACACAAACACACACAGGTTCCTTTTGTGTTACCCGCATGGTCGGACTACCCGAACCTTCTCTCTTTGACGCTCCTGGCAACACTCAATTTTGGAAGTGTTAACTCTGCACTAAACCTTCCTTTTATACAATCACACACTATGACCATGGGTCAACCATTCGAGAATTCGTACTTTGGAAACATCGTGATCTCTACCTTTAGCTATTCCTGAAGTGATCTTCCCCGAACTTCTGGATCTATGTTGCATGTCTCCTACACACCCTATGGTTGCAATTACTTCACGACTCTATGGATTCGTCATTTTGCACTTGCAACACCCCCCAGACCTCCTAAACCATGAAGTGTTGAAACACCTTACAGAAAACCTCCACATGTTTCCTCTGGATCTAACGGTCTAGAATGGTTCACCTCCCATCGGAACGAATCTTGTTCATGGATTTTTATGAAACGTCATGGATTCTCCTCCTTGAATTTCTTCCTCTGCTCTCATTTCTGATATTAACTTCTCTGTGGATGTTTTTTCACTCTTTAAGACTATTCCTCAACTTCTTTTCTACGAATAAGATCACACTACTCCTCCTAAGATTGTGAGTTTGAAACTCTCTCACACACTCCTTGCAGACGTCTATGCACTCCTTGCAGACATAAATCCCATGCTCTCTCTTCTGATATTTGAGTCGAAACAGACTCTTTCAACGCACTCCTTGCAGACACTATGCACTCCTTACACTCACTTGTAGAAGAGAAACATTTGAATTGTATTCACTCTTCACAGTGACTCATACATTCAACCATGTAAATACATTCATAGATACAAGAAAAAGAAATAACAGAGAATAAAAGAGAAATATATCATTTACTCATTCAGATAGACGTAACGAAAACATACATTTGGGGCAATGTTACTTTGTTACACTCATTCAACTGAAAATTACATTTGTACACAAACTACTTCTTTGTAGCTCTCGGCTCTTTGCTACAATGGTGATCTACACACTAGATTCAACAACCTTATCTCGGAAAAAATACAAATAGTTTTACAAGAGATGTTCTTCGATCCTTTCCCTCCAACTACTCTATGTTATCCTCTCAAAATAAAATATTTCAACTACTTAACATTTATTACAATAAATATTTGAGTCAGACAGATAAGAGCGAACTCTCCAGATTTGTATTGCAATCCTTCACATTAAAGAAAAATTCATTCCCTCATCGATCTTATGCGATGTCTCAGCCTCCAATCATTAAAGATGTTCATGAATTAAAATCTTTGTCAGGTATTACATTAATAGGCCAACTTTGGAATTAACAATATTTCAAAATACGCGCTAGTGCACCTAGATGTCTTCTTATTTTGATTTGCTGGCGATGCTCCTGCATCATACTCGTCTGGTTGAAAAATTCATGGAATCATATCGATGAGATCCTACCTCGACTTTCCATTCTTATGGATGTCTACTTCACCAACCCAACTAGAATCTTCTATTGGTCGTCCTTTCCACTTTACCAAATATTCAAAATACATTTTCCTTCTAGTCTTCTTACCAATTCGCTAATCTATGATATTATCCATCTGCAGCTTCTCTGCTACAGACATTTGCTTCTCCCATAGGATCTTCCTTTGATATTTAGCTTTTATGGCTCCATATTCCCTATACAGATACAGGTCCTCAATGTTGAATATGGGTGATATACCTACATCTTTTGGCAACTCTATCTCATAAGCATTTTCCCCAATTCTTCTTAGGATTTTACATGACCTTATCTTTTTCAACTTCAACTTATTATATGTTCCCCTCAGGAACCTCTCCTTCCTTAGATGTGCTAGAACTTGGTCTCCAACTTCAAATTCATGCTTCCTCCTATGTTGATAATCTCTACACTTGTATTCATTATTGTTCTTCTTTAACTTCTCCCTGACCTCATTATGAATTTCCTTCATCTCTACAACAAATTTTTCATCTCCAATGCTCCTAAATTCGCTCTGTTTCATATCTCTCAACTCTGACAATACCCTTGGATTCATTCCATACACTATTTGAAATGGACTCTTTCCAGTGCTTCTGTTCACTGGGCCATTGTATGAAAACTCCACTTATGCTAGAAATTGATCCCGCTGACTATGGTGTTCAGTGACCAAACTCCTCAACAAATATCCTAAACTTTGATTCACCACTTTGGTATATACATATGTTTTGGGCGATATGAAGAACTAAAAGATAGTTATGACCCCAACTTCTTCCACAATGTCCTCAAGAAATGACTAGGAAACTTGGTATCCCTGTCTGAATCTATACTCCTAGGAAATCCATGGAGTCTCACAACCTCTTTGAAAAAAAAAATTACAACATGCATTGCATCACTGGTCTTCTTGCATGGGATAAAGTGTGCCATCTTCGCAAAGCTGTCAACTACCATAAATATAGAATCACTTCCTATTTTTTTCCTTGGTAATCACAACATGAAATCCATGCTTATCGAATCCCAAGGCCTCTCTAGAATAGGCAATGGATGATACAACCCAATATTTTTCTTCTTCCCCTTAGCATACTAACAAATATTACACTTTTTCACAAACCACTTCACCTCTGCTATCATACCTACTCAATAATATGAACCGTTCAACTGAGAATTTTTTTTGTCATGGCCAAAATGTCTGCTATACCTCCACTATCCTTTTCCTTCAGCAAATTCTCCCTCATCGAACACTTTGGTATGCACAACTGGAATCCTTTGAACAATAACCCATCCTGAATCATATATTCATCCCATTGGCTTCTATCTCTGAGTGCAAGATTCACACATGCTTCATCTTCCTCCTTGAAATCTGGATCATCGTGATACATCTCTTTAAGGTGATTAAACACCAAAGTTTTGACCTGAAATTCCTGCAGAATGAAAATTATCCTTGTTAATGCATCACTAACATTGTTAGCATTACCAAAAATGTATTTAACAACAAAAGTGATTTTTTTCATAAACTCTATCTACTTGGCATGTCTCTGGTTTAACTTATCCTCTTGGGTTATGAATTGAAAAGCTTGATTATTTCTATACAAAACAAACTCCTTCGGTACGAGATAGTGCCTCCATTTATTCAAGGCTTGAATTATGGCATAGAAATATTTTTCATATGTGGAGTACTTATTTTTATCTTTGTTCATCTTATCACTGAAATATGAAACATTCCTATTATCTTGACTTAATACCTCTCCAATTGCAACCCCACTCGCATCACATCTCACCTAAAATGTCTTTCTAAAATCCGGTAATACCATAATCAGTTGTTCCATTATTTTCTCCTTCAATATGTTGAAGCTCATGTCAACCTTTTCTATCCATTTGAAAGACTTGTGTCTTTTCTTCACTCTATCCATCATTTGAGCGCTAATCCCACTAAAATGTTTTATGAACTTCTGATAGAAACTTTCTAATCCATGGAATATTCTCACCTCAAAGATATTTCTCAGTGACGACCATTCTCTAATTTCTTTCACCTTTTCGGGATCCATCTTCAATTCATTTGAAGTTATCACAAACCCCAAATACATGAGTTCTTTCTTCATAAAACAAGAATCTTTTAGATTAATCAACAACTTCTCTTGCTGCAACCTCCTCATCACCAATGTCAAATGTCTCAAGTGCTCCTCCTTATTTTTGCGAAATACCAATATATCATCAAGATATACAATCACGAACTTGCCAATGAAATATTTCAACACTTCATTCATCAACCTGATAAAAGTACTCGGGGCGTTTTTCATGACAAACGACATAACATTCCATTCATACAAGCCCTCATTGTCTTGAATGTATTTTTCCACTCATCACCTACTATCATCATTATCTAGTGATATCCACTTTTCAAATCTATGTTTGAAAAATAGTTCATTCCACTCCAACAATCCATCAAGTCATCCATCCTTGGAAATGGAAATTTCTATCTGATAGTGATCTTGTTTATGGCACTTGAGTCTGTACACATTCTCCATCCTCCATCCTTCTTTGGACTTAATACAGTTGTTATTTCACATGGACTCAAGATTTCTCTAAGAAATCATTTTTCTAACATATGTTGAACCTCTCTTTTCACCTCCTCATTCTCTTGAGGTGTCAACATGTACGGTGCTTTGTTTGGTAGGTTTTCTCCTAGTATCAGATCAATGTGATGAATGATACTCCTGATGGGTGGTAATGAGATTGGCAACTCATCCACTACTATATCAACAAAATTCTCTAACAATTCCTGAACTTCCTTAGGAAAATATTCCATCGAAGTACTAGTAAGGATAACCATCATCTCCCTCACTGCAACAAATTGTATCTCTTGTTCCTTCTTTAATTCATTCAATAGTTTCTTCCCACTCATAAGAAGTATGCTCATGCTAGCTTCATCCTTCACCTTCTTCTCTTCTATTGGCAGTAACATGTGCGTCCTACCATTCTTCTCTAAGGTGTAAGTATTTCTTCTCCTGTCGTGAATGACATTCTTGTCATACTGCCATGGTATTCCCAATAAAACATGACATACATCGATGGGAATCACATCACACATAATTTCATCTCTATATCCTCTTATCTTAAATTCAACAAGGCATTGCTTAATTACTATTACCTGATGATCTTTCTACAACCATGAGACTTTATACGACGCGGGGTGTGTAGTTTTCTCCATCTCTATATTCCCCACCATATCTATGGATACTAAGTTGTCAGTGCTCCAACTGTCAATTATCACCTTGCAAACTGTGTCCTTCGTTTTGTGGGTTGTCCTGAACAAATTGTTCCTTTACGCTAGCCTTCCAATTTTTGGCTCTGGCTTCAACAGAAATTTTTTCATCATCAAAGATCTCCCATCCTATGCACCTTCTGCCTAAACATCTCACTTTTGTGCTTCCACAATGTGAGCTTCACATCCTTCTTTATTTCTCTCATGACAATCCCAAGACATATTACCTATTTTTCCATAGGCATAACACCTTACTTCTCCTCCTCTGCCTCTTCCTCTTCCTCTGGGAAAAGAGTTTATTCCACTACTCGTCCTTCCTCAGGAAATTCCTCCTTTATCAGAGTGACTATGTGGTTTCTCTGCCTCATCTTTTGGATTATATGCTTTGTCATGGGAAACTCCTTTGCCTCTGTTCAAACTTCAAAATGTGTTTTGTTAACTCTGCTTCTTGGCCAACGTTTCCTCTTCTTTCAATGCAATCTGATACACATCCTCTATTGTTTTGATTGTCTTCATGTTGATTTCATCTTGGAAGTCATATCTAAGGACATTGATGTACCTAGAAACTTTCTCTTCATCTCTCTCTCTCTTTCTAACCCTGATGTTCAATCTATAAATCTCCTCTGTGTACTCCTTCACAATCATCCCTTTCTGTCTCAGGTTTTTCATCCTCCTAAACATATTTATCTATTAATCCTATGGTATGAATTTCTCCTTTATCTTGGCTACCATTCGATAGTTCATCCCACCATAGTGTTGCATTTCCTTTCAACCTAGTGACAACATGTCTCACATTTTTCTCCTCCTTGACATATTCATAGTAAAAATATGTGTCCATTGCTCATATCCAATAATTCAATTATTCTATGTCTAAACTACCTTCATACATTAGGACATTGATCTTTGCTCTGGCTCCCAACTTGACAACCTCTTTTAGCAAGTGCTCTTCTGCAACATCCTCTGCTACAACTTCTTCAACTTCCACTTCTTCAATTTCTACATCGTTGATGTCTCCAACATTAGGTGCTCTCCTTTGTGTCATTTTCATGGCATCCATCCTTGCACGCAATTCCCTCATCTCCCTTTCCATAGATCGATTTTCTATGGGTGTCTCAATACGTATTCTAGGGGACATTGTGATTACATATCTGATACCTCTCTTCGATATCAACCTACTTATATTCCTAGATAAATCAATTATGTATCATCTCTAATACCACTCCTGGCATAGACCCCCTTCCATTCTTTAGGGACACACGATGTAACGACCCCATGTTACGACTACAAGTGAAGAAAAAGTGAATTTTTTTTTTGTTAAAAGGAAAGATGGAGACAGCAACAACAATTAATCACACCATTGACAATGAATGCAATCATGGAGTCTAGGAAACAAGCAACTATGACTCCACACACTGGCACACGAACAACTGGGCGAAACGTGCATAGACATGGATAAAGTGACTACACGCCTGACGGAGAAACGAAAACGTCTACAAGCTAAGGGACAACACCCCCATCTTGATGCAAAGTCCTCTATGGCCATATAACTATAACCCCGATGGTGCGCAACCCAACGCATGAAGGAATTGCCACCCAAGCACCACCAATGAACTTACAAGATCAACAATACCCACTACAAGAAGTACGGGCCCCACCCAAGTTATCAATTGCCCCTTTCCAATAGGGAATGCAATGATCCCCTTGTCAAGAATCAGGTTTTCCCCAGGTGATAGGCACAATGATAACCTTGGTGCTACATAACCTAATGAGACCAAGGACTCAAGAAAAAACCATCATGCTAGCAGGCAAAACAACTGACAAGAAGATGACGCCCACAACCAAGCAACAGATTGAAAAGACACAAATGATGTCATTCGAAGGAAGTTCCATCTAAGGTGCGACTTCACCAACAACCCAACCAACTGTCTGTTATCACTGCAGGAAACTCTCCTAGGCTGTATCTCTCAGATGCTTGGTAACTTAACCTTTTTGTAATTATTTTCTCAATAACGGGTGTGGGTTTGGATCAATATGAATATATTAATTCACTAGGTTGTATCTCCAAGATAGTCTAGCTATATTCATGCAATACAAGGCCTTCAAGAGCTATTATCATATAGGTTTGTAGATCATAAGGATAAGAAAACTAATCAATTAACCATAACATACATAGGCAATATATATGATGGGTAAACAAAGTAGCAAAGGATGCTTATGATTCTTTCTTAACAATAAAAGGTAAGATGATAGTTACCATGGGACTATTAAACATAGACAAAGGAATGATTTCAACTCATAGGCATAGAAAAAAATAAAATAGAGTCTGATAATAACAGTGAAAGAAGCTTGGCGGCTTAATATATTATTAAAGAAAGTGTCTTTATCATAATAACAGTGGATTATAGAACTCAAAATCAAACCTTCATCCTCAAGGACTGAATTTCCTCTCCTTTGTTACATCAATAGTCCATGGCTTTATAGCCTTTACATGAGAAATCTAGATATTGAAATGTAGGATCAAATTTACTTAAAATAGATAGTCAAAAACTGTCACAAAAGAATAGGAAGAGATCCTAAAAACTAGGACAACTCCGTATCTTTTATGATCTTTATCTCCTTCAAAATATTTTCCAAGTGTATAAAACCTTCCAAGGTTGTTGAATATCCATAGAAAACTAGATGGGTCGAATTTTCTATTTTTAGCAAAAAATTGTTTTATGTGCCCAGAAAATAGGTGGTTATTTCCATTTTGCCACCATCTAAAACACCTCATACATCAAGACAAAACATTAAATATGATGTATTTAATTATCATGCATATTAAGAAACTATTCTCGAGATTTTTTACTGAGAAAATGTTAGATATGGGAAAAAATATGACCTCTCTTCCATGTTTGTGATTTAGGTGGCAAATGAACAGTTGAAATGTTCGCCTAAGACATCGAAAATTCTGGAAATATTCGTCTCAAATATTCACCCATATCTCTAAAATAAAAATATAGTTTGGAAAATTGAGAGATTTTTTGTAGATCGGTTTGTTTTGAGAAAAAACCTCTCTTAGTTATTTTAGATTCGTTTTTATTTGCCTGTAATAATCATTTCAAAAACATGTGTCAAACAAGTAAATTTTGAAATCCAAAAATTAGGGGTCAGAGATGAATTTGATTCTCCCAATCTATGACACATGTAGGAAAAGTGAGAGAGGTTATTGGTATTTGATATCTTAGGGAAAAAAAAATTCTACTACTTCTTAAAATGATCTTCTAGATGCTCAAAATCATCACTTGAAAATGATGACTCAACCCAGTAAAAACGCGGATTTTCTGCACTTTCGGTGGCTTAGAATCCCTTTTGGAAAGGTGGTTAGCTACCGAAACCTGAGTTTTGAATTTTTTGAATGGAAAACCAAGTCAATTTTTTTTCAAACTTTATTACAAACCTAAGGATCTAAAAAATGAACCTTAAAAAATTTACAAATGTATTTTTCAATGAATTACTATCACCTAAAATAAATAAATTTGATTGTGTTATTTGAGGAGATAACATCTGGCTCCTTCTGGGGATGAAATCCTCCCTGTGAGGTTTCAAGAACCTCAACTCCAATGCCTTCCCTATTGGGATATGGATTCATTTGGCCTGTGCAATTGATCTTTTGTAAACCTATAACTTGCATGTAACCTTTACCATTGGGTTATGGAGTCATTTGGCCTTTGGAAATGATCCCCTGCAAACCTGTAGCCTTGAAATTCTTCATAGTATTTGAAAGATGTAGTGATCTTCAGATTCTAATCGATGAGGTCGAAAATGACACCCTAAAAAACCAGTCTTCTTTTTCCAAAAATAGATAAGAAGTTTTATCTTCCTCATGTTGCTAACACCTCCAAAAATGAAACAAAGCAATAAAACCGATGCTCAAAATTATGATCATCACTTTGGAACCTTTCTCATACCAATTGGAACAAAAACACTTAGATCTATGAAAAAATTGTAGCATTCTTCCCTATTTTGTTCTTTCAGTGGCTAGGAGAGCCAAAATTCTAACCTATAAGCTACCGAAAGCTCTGCTTTCAGTGGCTAAAAACAGTTGTGAAATCCTTCCTAAGCCACTGAAAGCTCTATTTTGAAATTGGCTTTCAAAATTCCAAAAATGTATTTCCTTCCATCTTCTGACCTTCACTTCTACTCCTTTGAGGCTTCAATAGCCTAACCAGAGTCTAGGTTATCAACATAGTTGATATCTTCCCCTAGATTATCAACAAGATTAGTGGTTGATTCTGCTAGGGTTTATAGAGAAATATGTGCCTTAGGTATTGGAGGAGTCATTTTGATTCTTAGCATCCTGATCTTCCTGTACAACCTAGCATCGAAATTTGGTTCCTTTTCTCCCACTTAGCATATTGTTTAGTAAGCCTTTGGTGAGAATCATACAACTCAATATCTTTTTCTGTCAAAGTTTGATTACTAGTCTTAACTTCTTTGTTAACGAGTCCAAGATCATATGCTTGTCTTAGCATTTGATTGATTTTTGACAATTTGGGCTTGTTTTTTTATGCCTCATCATCTTGTAGCTCCTGCTCTTCCTTAGGTGTAGGTGAAGGAAAATCTACATACTCTATTATTTGTTTTCCAGCTGGGACCGCTCCTTGAAGATCTGGCTTTGCTACAGTTTCCTCATTCTCTATTGCAACCTGTTGTAACCATTTCCAGAATTTGTACCACCAAGCTTCTGATATCCACGTTTCAAATCATAGCCATTTATAATGTTCCATATGGATTAGTAAGAGCTCTGGGAGGCAAATTATAGGTTGAAAAATCCATGCATTGGATGAATAGGTGGGGGTGGCACTTGACTAGAACTAACACTACTATTATCACTTGTTTGAGATCCACCTTGACTAAGCACCTCCAAAATAAAAAAATAACCTTGATAATGATGACTTTAATTATTATCTATCATTTGGAACTGTCCTCATGGAATTCATATCAAGGGAACTCAGATCTATGCAAAAATAGTAGCAGTCTACCCTATTCTGTGCTTTTGATGGCTAGGAGAGCCAAAATTCTAACCTATAAGCCACTGAAAGCTCGCCTTTCGGTGTCTAAGGAAAGTTGTGCAAACTGAAATAGCCACCGAAAAGGAAGGCTTTCAAAATTGAAAAAATGCATTTCTTTTTTCCTCACCATTGTTGGACAACATCAATCTTATATGTTTTCATATTAGGAATTTCATACATCATCAGACCTCTAATTCAATAAACACATTTATATGTGTTAGCACTGGAAGTCTCTTCTGGATTGCTTGCAGAAGCCGAGCCCAGCGCCCATAAGTTTTTATGTCATGGTTTGATAAATGGGCGATCAAATGGGTAGAGACTTGAGGAGATGTCACTCTAAATCGGGGATTGGATCTGGTACGTAAAGAACAAAGGAGGTCTGCAATCCTAAATTCAGCCAGTGGGTTGATTAAAATATGAGCAGGTGGAAGATTTAGTAAGGAAGGTGAACAAACATCTCTAGGCAACAGGCTTACAGCGGTTTGTGGGGGAAAGACTCTGAACGCAGGATCCTCCTGGTTCAGGGCTCCAAGAAACTGAAGAGAAGACTCGATTAGATCCTCTAATTCCAAGTCATTCAACGTTAAGGAAATCACAGGAACCGATTA
>ML814418.1:79436-97842 GCA_009831015.1 Picea engelmannii | reverse complement strand
CCATGTTTCTTTCGGTGCTATATTTTTTAGAGCCTTTGTGGGAGTGTGATTTACTATGTAATTTGTACAATTAATGGCTTCCTCCCAATAATTAAGACTTAATCCCTTAAATTGGATCATACAAGTAGCCATTTCTTAAATAATGTTTGATTTTTCTCTCAACAACACCATGTTGTTATGGCGTACATGGAACAATGTGTTGCATTTGGATGCCATGTGCAGTGCAGTAACTTATAAAAATTTTGTTCACATATTCACCTCCATTATTTTTTCTTAACCTTTGAAGTTGATGTCCAAATTGTTTTTCTACATGGACCTTGTAGGCCAAAAACTTGTCAAACACTTTGTGCTTAAGTTTTAATAAGTAAACCCAAGTGTTCTAGAGAAGTCATCAATGAAAGTTAAGAAATAATTGCACCCAGAAAAAGGAGAAGAAAGCAGACTGCACAAGTCATTGTGAACAAGTTGTAAAGGGGCCAAGGCATGCCAAGAGTCACGTTTGTCAAAATTGTCCCAATGATTTTTGTCAAGAACACAATCGACACAAACACCATCTCTGCAAGAAACAAGAGGAATATTAGTCACCATCTATTGATTACATAGACGTTGTTGAAAATATTGGGTTTATTTTCATTGATGTCAACCCTTGAAGCAAGTCCGGTAGAAAATTATGGTAGCCTCGAAGGTATGGTCATGGAACCCATAGTTGATTGAGGAATAAATACATGAAGGTCAACGTATTTGAAAGTAGGACTAGCATAGATGGATAGTACATGTCATGTCATTTTCTGTGATAGGTGGTATGTCATGTGGCTCTTTACGGTTGAGGATATATGGATTTGTAAAGATTGGAGGACCCTTAAGAATAATCTAGAAACTCCTAGAAGGTCAACAAGAAGTCAATTATTCTAGAAACCTCTAGAAATTATTCAAGAAGTTTGCTAGTCAAAGTGGTTGCAACAAGAAATTAATTATGGATAAAGTAGTTGTAACAAATAAATTATGAGTTTACTAATTATAGGTAAAGTAGTTCCAACAAGAATGTGGGTTATCCCTAAAAGAAGGAAAATGGGTAAAACAATTACAAGATAGACCCTAAAGGAAGACACTTGGGAAGTATAAATAAGAGATCAAGAGACTCCCATTAGCACCTATTGAAAACATTGAATATCTATCTTGTGAAAGGTTTTTAGCAATAATTTATTTTACAAATCTGAGGTAGTGAAAATATGAGGCAATGAAGGAGGAGTGACGGTAAAGTTTCATGATTGCAGAGGAGATAAAGGGTTTTGTGTAAAACTTGGATTTAGATGATCCCCATGGGTCATACTTTCAATGTCCCTCGAGGAACCCCCATGGGTTGCATAGGGCTCGTCATCCAAGGCCCCACTTGACAACTGACTTCGTCCTGCGAGGAAAAACTAGATCTGAAGGATGAGGGTTGTATCAGGTTGCAAAAGTTGAGGAGAGTCTATAGGCATGTGTGATAGTGTTCAGGTACAACATAATCATCTACAGAAGTAAAAGGCATGTCTATATAGTTATTTGAAGTTGGATATTGGTGATTTCTTAAGGTATGGTCATGTGAGGTTGAGTATAGTCTCTTGAGGTACTATTGGTTGTATGGTACATGTTGTATGAGGAATATCTACAGAGGCACACTATTGGTGAATTTGTTGTGCACACATTCTTGGGTATTTTGTTGAGGCATATCTTGTGTCATATGGTACATATTTGAGGTAGTTTGGTTGAGATATATTGTTGAAGATATTGGTACAAGTTGAGGTTTCATAACAGTGAGGGTTTGATACATGATTGATGTGATATTTCATTATACTTGGTTTATGGATGTTAGTACATGTATGGTATATGATTATAGAGATACATTTGTGATGATAGGTATATGGTTTTGAGATATACACTTGTGATAGTGGGTATGAGATCTGTATGATCAAATCTGATTTGGTTGATGAGATTGATGTGACAGGTTTTATAGTGACAGGACTTACAGTGACATGATTGATAGTGGTAGTGACAATTGGTCTCCATTTATATTTCAGAGCAACAAGACAGGGAAAGGAAAGGGGGTTGTAGCCTCCTTCTGGTTGGTGCTGGAAAACTAAGGGAGTCATATCTTCCTTCAGGTTGGATCCTGGGAAACTAGGGGGTTAAATCCTCCTTCTAGTTGTAGCTGGAAAACAAGGAAGTTGGTGCTTTCTATGATTGTATTTCTTCTGACATATAAGAAAATCATTCTGTGGTTTTCTCCCACATTAGGTTTCCATGTAAAATTCTAGTGTACGGTGTACTTGTGTGGTTGCTTATTGTTGATTGTTTATTTATACTACTCATGATGTTTTAAATGTTATTGATGAACTGCTCATAAAGTTAAACAATACATATTGTGGTTAAAATTAATAAAAGTGTGCATATTCATTCACCCCCCCCCCCCACCCCCCCTCTCAGTATTCGAACAATTGGCATCAAAGTAGGTCCTTTAAGAGACATTCTAATCACTAGAAGGAGATCGTGGAATACACTAAGATTGGAGTACCAGATTTTGACGGCTAGAACTATGCCTTCTCGAGCAAAAGGATGAAAACATGTGTGCAGGCACAGGGATTTGATGTATGACAAGCAGTAGTAGATGGATACAAAGAACGAGCCACTCCCCCGACATATAAGGATGGAGAGAAACTTGAAGATAATGATTCATGGGATAAAAATGTTATTCTGAATGGTCTCATTGAATCAGTGTATGTCAAGATTATACATTGTGATTCCACAAATGAAGTGTGGGATAAAATTCATAATATCTACAAATGTGATGCCAAATTCAAGGGAGCCAAACTTCAATCCTTTAGAGCCAAGTTCAAACAATTGAAGATGAAGGAAGATGAAAACATTGTCTACTACTTCCTACGAGTTGATAAGATAGGCAATGCCATTAAAGGTTTGAGAGAAGAAATGAAGGAACCAGTCATTGTTCAAAAGGTGTTGAGATCTCTACCTATGATATATGACCCGAAGATTTCATCCCTAGAAGAAAGAGCATATTTAGCTACATTAAGCATGGACGAGCTACATGGGATACTCATAGCTTATGAGATGAGGATAGAGAAAGATAATCCAATCAAAAAGGAAGTAGCATTCAAGGCATCTAAGAAGACAGAGAATAAAAACAAGCAAAATCCAAAGTCAGATTGTAATTGCAAAGATGATTAAGAGGAAGATGAAGAAATGGAAAACTTCATTAAAAATTTGAAAAGAGGAACCAACAAATGCAAAGGTGTGCTTCCATTTAAATGTTTTAATTGTGGTGGTATTGGTCATTTTGTTTCTAAATTTCCTCATAAGAATAAGGAAAGTGATGATGAAGAAGACCCTAAAAAGAAAAATCAAAATCAAAAGCGTAGAAGAAACAAAAAGAAATTCTTCAAGAAAAGTCTTTGCACCAAGGAAGACAATTCATCATCAGATGAGGATGAAGACAGTGATAGCGATACAGAGAGAGTACTCTTCATGGAAGTAGAAGATTCCGAAGAAGATTATGAAGAAGAAGGAGAAGTTGACCTCAGAGCATAATTAATCAGTGCCCTAGAAGAGTTGAGGATTGAATGAAAGAAAATCAAGTCACTCAAGGAAGAACTAAAAGGGAAATAATGATCCTAAAATTCCAACTCCGAAGAAGTCGAGAAGATGATCGAGAAGTTAAAAATTCAAGTAGAAGAAGACAAAATAATTAAAGAAGCACTCATAGGTCAATTAGATGAAAATGACAAGATGATCGAAGGCTTGGAAGAAAAAATAGTCACTCTAAGAAAAGATCTTCAGGAGAAGGACATGCATCAGAACAACACCCAAATATTGGATAAGATCATTAGTAGTCAAAGGACATACTATGACAGATCTAGACTAAGATATAACCAGACAGAGAAAGGCTCAAGCTCCAAGACAACAGAACAAAGAAGCTACGCAGAAATAGTCAAAGGCTCTCCTAAGAAGGAATAAGGCAAGAAGATCCAAGATGAATATTACAGAGACACTACACCACTCATAAGATTCAAAATTTAGAATCAGCAGCAATTAGCAATAGAAAGACCCCGAGAAGAAGAATGATTCAGAAAAGTAGCACCATTCAGAAGATATTCTACCCCCAAGTATCAAACTATTTTTCTTGGTTTATGTTATTCATGCAATAATTTTGGTCACAGAGCTATGAATTGTAGAACCAATACCAAGAATATAAGAAACTATGAAGATTACATAATAAATGGTTATCCAAGAAGGCCTCATGAAGCACAACATAGAAGCTACAACAGATTTGAATCCTTGAGTGTTGAAGTAGAATGCTACTAGTGCAACAACTTTTGACACATGGCCAAATATTGTAGACTGATTGTTCCTCCTATAGAGTCACAACAGAATATCAATAGTCATAGACAAGAACCACAAAGGATATGGATAAGGAAGTAAGGTCAATTCAACACTAAAGAATGCACACTTTCCCTACAAGCTCAACACAAGAAATGTGGATGGTATGTTGATAGTGGTTGCTCAAAGAATATGACAGGTGATAAGGACATGTTTTTAACATTGAATAAGGAAAGAGATGGATCAGTTTCATTTGGGAATGGCAACTTAGTTAGAATTATAGGAAGAGGCACAATCAAGCTTGGAAGCAAGGATTCCAGGGAAAAAAAAAATCTACTAGTCGAAGACATGAAGAACAATCTACTAAGTGTAAGTCAAATGTGTGATCAAGGACACACACTTATGTTTGACTCGGAGAAATGTGAGATAAGGAAAGAAGGATCAAGCAAGTTGGTGGCTACCGTTGTAATAACTCCAAGCAACATATATGTACTAAATGAAATTGGAAAAGAAAGATGTTGCCTAGGAAAGGATGATGAAAGTTGGCTCTAGCATAGAAGAATGGGTCACATAAATTTTGATAATCTTGTCAAAATCAGCAGAAAGGAAGCAATAAGAGAAATGCCTGAAATTTTGAAGCCAACAAATACTATATGCAAGCATTGTCTACACGGAAAAAAAAACCAGGACCAAGCTGAAATTAAAAGAGTAATCCACAAGAAAACCACTAGAAATTGTACATACTAATCTAGTTGGACCAACACGAAAGAAGGGATTGAATGGTGGACTGTACTTTATGCTACTATTTGATGATTACATAAGAATGACTTCAATTTTCTTTCTCAAGATGAAGTGAGAGGCATTCAAACACTTCAAGATATACAAAGAGTTGGTTGAAACTGAGATATAGTTGAAAATAAAATGTTTGAGATCAGACAATGGAGGAGAATTTACATCAAATGAGTTCATGGAATTTTATAGTGAACATGGGATAAAAAAGTGGTTCTCAGTAGCCAGGACACCCTAGCAAAATGGAGTTGTTGAAAGAAAGAATAGAACAATGCAGGAAATGGCCAAAACTATGTTGAACAATTCCAATATGAAAGACATATTTTGGGTACATGTAGTAAATACAATAGTTCATATCAAAACCATGGGAATGCTTGGAAATAACAGTGATAAAACTCCCTACGAGCTATGGAAAGGAAGAGCGACAAATGTGAAGCACTTCAGAGTGTTCGGAAGAAAATGCTATGTCAAAAGAGAAGATGGAAGGATTGGAAAGTTTGACTCACGAGTTGATGAAGACATATTGGTTAGGTACTCAAGTAAAATAAAATCATACAAATGCTTCAATATAAGACTCAACAGAAAAATGGAAAGCATCAATGTGACGATTGAAAAAATAGGTGGACGGAAGATAAAAGAAGGAAGCAAAGATTCAGTGGAACAAGATCACGTAGAAGATTTGAAAGAAGAAGAAGTAGATGAAGAAGCATATGAAGAAGAAGAGCATCCAGGAGCAGAGCATGAGAAGCAAGGTCTCCAGGTACCTCCAAAGACACCTAGCAAACGAGTGAGGAAAAACCATCCACCAAAATAGATCATTGGGAATAAAGATGAAGGAATTGAAACCCGAAGAAGAATACATTCATCAGAACAACAACATCTAACATTATTATCCACAATTGAGCCAAGCAGTTTTGAAGAAGTAATCAAGGATGAATACTATATCAAAGATATGAATGAAGAATTAGACCAGATAGAGAAGAATGATACATGGAAGCTTGTTCCAAGGCCGAAGAACAAAAACATGATCGGTACAAAGTGGGTCTTTATAAACAAATTGAACGATGATGGACAAGTTACGAGGAACAAAGCAAGATTGGTATGCAAAGGATATGCTATGGTTGAAGGTACAGATTTTGCAGAGACCTTTTCCTCAGTTTCCATAATGGAAGCAATTAGATTGATTCTAGCTTATGTATGTTCCAAAAATATCAAGGTGTATCAGATGGATGTAAAGTCATCCTTTCAAAATGGAGAGTTAGAAGAAGAAGTATACATCGAGCAGTCAGAAGGATTTCAGTTGTCAAAAAAGAAAAATTATGTTTGCAGGTTGAATAAGGCACTATATGGTTTCAAACAACCCCCTAGAGCATGGTACTCAAGACTAGACAGATATTTACAGCAACAAGGGTTCATGAAAGTAAATGCAGACAACAATCTCTACATAAAGGTAAAACAAGATAGTATCCTAATAATTGACGTTTATGTTGATGATATTATTTTTGGGAGTGATGATGACAGGATGAGTCGGAAATTGTTTTAAGAACCAAATATCAAAATAGCATAAAACAACTTCAGAATAAGTACTCAATGCCTTGAAAAAGAGAGAATTTCATATAATAATCCTCTTTGAGGGGGAAGCCTCCTTATACACCACATAAATTTCCAAATACAAGATGATTCCAAATGAAAAGGTCTCCTTGGTCTATATAGGAGACTAGGAGGTAAAATTACAACTAATGGACCCAAGTTGACATAAATAAAATAACATTACTAATGTAATATGCCCCAATTAAGGGGTAATGTGACACTATTTAGGGATTAACATGCCCCTCCCCTTCAAACAAGTGTTTTCCACAACACTTGAGTAATTATGGATGCTTCTGTATAAAAGAATCATCTTCCCAAGTGGAATATTTAGTAGGTAGTTTCCTCCACTTAATGAGATACTATGAAATGGATCTATTCCTTAGCTGGTGAGTTCTTGTGTTAGTGATAGATTCAATCTCCAATATGATTTTCCCTTCCTCGTTAAGTTTTGGAAATATAGTTTTAACTGGGATCTTGTCACATATAACCTTCTTTAAGCATGAAACATGGAAAACTGGGTGTACTCGCGAAGATGCAGACAAATCCAATGTGTATTCCATAGTACCAATCTTTTGCAACACCTTATAAGGGCCGTAGTACTTTGGTGATAATTTATTATCCTTCTTAGCTTGCTTGAGGGAAATCTGTTTGTATGGTTGTGGTCTTCAAAATACCCAATCCCCTACTTCAAAACTTCTTTCACTATGATGTTGATTTGCTGCTTGTTTCATGTGATTATGTGTCATGGTTAGGTTTTCCTTTAAGAGTTGGAGAACTTGTTGTTGATGCTCGATGTGATCTTCCATTGCTTTAACCTTAGATTTTTCTTTTAGAAAAGAAGTGATGGAAGGTGGGTGGTATCCATAGAGTTCCATAAATGGTGTCATTTTTGTTGCAGTATGAAAGGAAGTGTTATATCACCATTCTGCCAAGGGTAACCATTTGAACCATTGTGTTTATTTATCAGAGACAAAGCAACAAAGGTAGCCTTCCAGACATTTGTTCACTATCTCGGTTTTTCCATCAAATTTAGGATGATAATATGAGCTATGAGATAATTGAGTACCCAAACAAGAAAATAATTATGTCCAAAAAYGTCCAGTGAAGATGGGATCTCTGTCACTTACAATAATCTTTGGGCTTCCATGTAGATTTTGAACTGTCTCCATGAATGYGGTGGCAACTGTACTAGCTTTGAAAGGATGAGAGATTGCACAAAAGTGTGCGTACTTGGTCAATCTATCAACAATCACCATGRTGACACTCTTTCCTTCAGAATTCGGTAACCCTGTGATGAAATCCATGGAAACCTTCTTCCAACGYTGACTTGGGATGGCTAATGGTTGTAAAAGACCTGGGGTCTTAATTGTTTCCACCTTATTTTGTTGGAAAACCAAACATTCTACCACAAACCCTTGAACATTAGTTTTAAGGCCATCCCGAAAAAATTCCTTCTTGACCCTATGGTAGGTTTTCAAAAATCTTGAGTGCCCTTCTATCAGAGAGGTGTGCAATTCCAATAATACCTTTTGTTTGAGTTGGGAGTTCTTACATAAATATAAGTGATCTTTGTACCATAGTGAATCATTTTTCCATGTAAATGTATTTGATACATTGGAATCATGCTACAACCTTTGAATGAGAGTCCACATGTTTTCGTCATTCTTTCATTCATCCCTCGCTTCTATTATCCAATCGGGTTGGATAATCGAGATAGAATAGAGAAAGGCCTCAACATATTCATCCATTCTTGAGAGTGCATCTATCACAACATTTTGTTTCTCCTTTTTATAGATGATTTCAAAATCATAACCCAACATCTTGGTCATCCATTTTTGTTGTTCTTTTGAAGACAGTCTTTGTTCCAAGAAGTATTTAATACTATCATGATATTTTTTTACCTTGGAGTGCCTACCTATTAGGTAAGGGCACCATTTCTTCAATGCATGTAGTATTGTCATCATTTCCTTCTCATAAATTGGTTTGTGTAAGTCATTTCCCTTGAGTGGTCGACTTTCAAAAGCAAGGGGCATTCCTTCTTGCATTAGAACGGATCCAATGCCATTTCCTGAGGCATCGCATTCCACAATAAATGTTTTTGTGAAGTCTGGTGTGGTCAATACATGAGGTTTTCACATCACCTCTTTACGTTGTTCAAAAGCTTGAGTTGCCTCTTGAGTCCATGAAAATGCATCCTTCTTAGTTAATGTCGTTAAAGGTGTTGTTATTCTTTCATAGTTCCGAACAAACTTGTGGTAGTAACCTGTCAAACCCAAAATTCCTTTAAGATTCTTCAATGTTTTAGGAATCCTCTAGTCCATCATGGCATTAATATTGTTAGGGTATACCTTGACACCTTCGTGAGATACAATATGACTCAAATACTCTACCTCCTTCACCCCAAAGAAACATTTGGATGGTTTGGCATATAGTTGTTTCTCCTTTAGTAGTTGTAGCACCTTGTCAACATGTCACACATGATCCTCCTGAGACTTGCTATAGATTAGTATATATCATCAAAAAATAATAAAACAAATTTTTGAAAGAAGGACCTGAAAATGGAATTCATAAACCCTTGGAATGTGGAAGGTACATTCGTAAGGCCAAAAGGCATGACCAAAAATTCATAATTGCCTGTCAGATAGTTGGCTTAGGTTGATGAATAGTTGGTATGGATTGTTGTTTGTCATTGATGTCAACCATTGGAGAGTGATATTGTAGATTGATGTCAACCCTTATTTATTTATTTCAACCCTTGGAGAAAGTTTGGTAGCGAATTTTGGTAGCACAAAGGTTTGGGTAATGGACCCAAGGTTGTTTCATGTATAATGGTATTTGTTTTAACATATTTTAAGGTAAGAATATTCTAGATGGATAGTACATGTCATTCAATTTTCGATAGTATTTGGAACGTCACATAACTCCTCACGGTTAGAAAGTTATGGCCATGAGAAGTTGGAGAACCCAGGTTTGGGTAATAGACCCAAGTTTGTTTGGTGGATAATGGTATGAGTTTTGATATATTTGCATGAAAGACTATTCTATATGGATAGTACATGTCATGCCATTTCTAGTGGTATGTGGAATGTCACATAAATCCTCATGGTTACAGAGTTATGGCCATGTGAAGTTGGAGAAGCCTCATGAGTCATCTAGAAGCCCCAAAAGGTCAAAGTAGTCAAAGTGGTTTAAGAGATTTTAGAAGGTAAATAATAAAGTGAAGTGATGAGTGTACTATAAGTCAAAGTGAATAAAAAATAAATTATTTAAATAATAAATTTAATGGAGAAATTACTAAGTTGACAAGTGCTTAGAAGTGGGTTAACCCTAAAATAAGGAAAGTGGGTTAAGATGGTTAAAAGGTAACCCCTTGAGGAAGCTACATGAAAGTATAAATAAGAGGCAAGGCTCTCTCATTTTAATCACACTTGATAATATTGAATAGATATAGATGACTGAGGTAACCAAAGGATATCTAAGCCAAATTTCAGAGGGAAGGTGAAGTAAAGAAGGCCGAAATTCAAGGGAGGGTAAATTCTTTTGATGATGCTTTCTAAGGTATGTTATTTACAGGGCATCTCACCATTTTTCCAATAAAATGTTTTCTACAATGATTCAGATCGTGAAATTGGGAGGCCATTGAGGAAAGATACCCAAGTAGCCATGATACATATTTCATCTTGTGGTTCATTTTATTTTTGGAGTTACACGCCGTGGAAAATAGGGTTGTGGCTAGTCTCAAAACTAGTCTAAAACAGGTGTTTTGGGTAAAAACGTCATACATCCTTCATAACATATCCAAATTTAGTAAGACCAAATGCATTGGTTAGATTATAGTCTGTATTATTATGTGTACAATTTTTATATCCACAACAAATATTCAATGTGGGGCACGCTCTACAAGTTCGCTCTCTAGATTAAGCCAGAATTCAACAAGGTATGTCATTTTTGCTATAACTCCTTTTCTGAGATGTTTTAAGTAGTGAAGTCTGGAGGAATTGCATAAAAGACACTGAATAACATTGTCTACCATTTTTAGATATTTATTCATTACAGGTACATAGTTATGATTATATCAAGTTAGGGTTGTTGACTAATCCAAAACTAGTCATGTGAGACTAAAGTAATTTTTTATGGAAATGTTAGTCTCTTGTTGTTAAAATTAAGGAAGGTTTCCAGGTATGTGATTATATACATCAGGTCTATTACAGAGTTACAAATCATATTTGGATGATGAAATTGATGAGGGATTTTGGTTGAGGTACACGTTGGGTATTGTTGGCATGTTTTCAGACAGAAGACAGAGTATTTGTTTGTCATGATGGCAAGCTTAGCCCGACGATGATGAACAAGAGAAAGTGGCAAGACCAGAAGCACACCGATGATTGCATGGCAGAAAATCCCGAAATGCGAAAGATCAGAGCATGTCAAATAACTTCATTTCAGAGTCTCGCAGACCGGGAGCTGGAGATGTCAAGGACTCTCACGACAGGAGTCTCGAAATCATGATATGCGAAATCACAAATTAATCCTAGTCGTCGGATCGAGGATTGATATGGATCGTTGATGAGACACGATGAAGGTTCGTGAAGTGTCGAAATCACGACAAAATATGGATTGTTGGGTCCATAGGACACGTGGTGACAGATCGTAATTTCGTTGACTGGAAATTTAAAGGAACGAGGTTCCCTAACCTCTAGAACTCACGATATGCAAAATTGCGAAATGCCGAAATGCGAAATTGCGACATGGAGTTTCGGGGACCGTGACATGGAGCATAAAGAAATCTTCACCACAGGAACGTCAAAGTGTCAAAATACGAAATCGCAAAAGCGCTCTATGGATAAGCGCTCGGTCACCACTGGTGGTCACATTGTCGAGACCTGGAGAGCAGAGTTATAGAAGCCAAGCTCCATTTCGGAACTCGTGACATGGAGAGTCGAGATGACTCATGACAAAATCTCCGAAATGAAAAAGTGTGAAATACACTTTTGGTGTAGGTTGTGGTCACATCCAATGGTCACATCTGTGGAAGATTGAGGAAGGAGCTAGTGCAGACAAGCTCCATTTTGAATTTTCGAGGATCGGGACATGGAGAGTAACGAAATCTTCACCACGGGAATCGCGAAATGCCGAAATGCGAAATGTGAAAACACCTTTTTGGTGTAGGTCTTGGTCATCGCCGGTGGTCACATCGTCGAAGACCTCGAAGAACCAAGCTCCATTTCAGAGTTTCGGGGACTGGGAGATGGAGCGTCAAGAAACTTTACCACAGGAATGCCGAAATTCCAAAATGACGAAATGAAAAATAAATGCAATATCCTACGGATCCAATCCAATGGTGCAAGTGAATTTAAGTCTGATCGGAGGGCTACTGTTTGACCTCATAGTTAATTGATTAGTTACGAATCAGTTAGAAAAATTGATTCATGATTCTTGATCGGTTGGCGTTTTAGTGATCGAGACGTCTCCTTGCCCAAGAAGATTCGAGGTGTAACTGTTGTGGTGGTTGTGCATAAAAGAAAAACTAAGAGACTGTGCATTGTTGGCCATTTTGGACTAGAAAAATGAGTTGAACTATAGAAAAGAAAAACTACAGTATGTGCAGTGTGTAGAAAAGCTCAAAGAGTAGGAACTGAAACTGAACAGAAGAGAAAAGGTGAAGAGAGCATAATGTGCACATATCAAAGAGCATGTGAAGGACAGAGAAAGAACAGATAGACAGAGACAGCAAGTCAAGTCAAATATGAACAGAGCAGAAGAATAGTGTAGCAGAGAAGAATTGCTAAACAGTGAAGAAGTGGTAAGATTTGATTTATCTGTGTTGTTGGTTATTCAATCATTTATTTATAACCAGGGAGGTAGGGTGGTGCTAGGGAGGATTGTTGTCCTCAGAGGTTCAAGTGGGTGCTTGAACACAGGGAGTTGTAGCTTCCATCAGGTTGCAACCAAAAAAACCAGGGTGGTAGGGTGGTGCAAGGGAGAACAATCGTTCTCTGTTATATAGGTTGGTGCATGTGTAACTGGAAGTTGGTGCTTCCATCCAGTTGGTGCTGGAACACTCAGGGAGTTGGTGCTTCCTTCTAGTGGGTGCTAGAGAAACCAGAGAGTTGGTGCTCTTAAACAAGTTGGAGCTTGTAAAACAGAGGTAGTAGCATCACATTGAGTTGGTTCTCAATTATAGATGATGTATAGAACTTCAAAGACTGCCTATCATTTCGAAGAAGAAGAGGTTTTCTCCCTTTATGGGTTTCCTCGTGAAATTTTTTCTCTGTGTATATCTTATGTGTGAGTGATGCTCATTATTTATGTTGTCCATATGTAGTATAATATTGATGGTCACTTGGAGAAAGATTTTAAAAATGGTTTAATTGAATTAAAATTGTTTAAGGACAGTAACAACTGATTCACCCCCCCTCTCAGTTGTGTTAGTAATTTCAACAAGTATATGGTTGAGACAAGTAGTTGATGAGTTGGAACATACATGAGGTGTATAGTTGATGATGTTGGTACATCTTGATGAGTCATAGTTGATGAGTAGTTGATACATGATTGGTACATACTTGGTACATGGTTGGATGCACTTGTTAGTAGTATTGTTGACACATGGTTTATGGATGATGTATCATACTTGTATTGGTATATTATTAGAAGCACATATTGATCGTGGTGATGATTATGAGTTGTTGTGTTATGCTTGGTTGATACACATCTTTGAGAGTTGTATTGGTGATTGATATTGGTGAGTAGATCTTATTTGGTTGATAAGATTGATGAGACAGGTTGTTGTGATAGGTTGTTTGGATAGGTTGTTGTGACATGTTATTTGTACAGGTTTGGTGCATGGTTGATGCACTTGTTCATGGTACAGGTTGATTATAGGTTGAGGTACAAGTTGGTGCATGGTTGATGCACTTGTTTATGGTACATGTTGATTATAGATTGAGGTACAGGTTGATGCATGGATGATGCATGGTTCAGGTTATTGGTGCAGGTTGTTTGGTGCAGGTTGATTGGTACAGGTTTACACTAGTATATCTCACATTGATAGTGTGTCAGTGGTTCCATAATTCTACTTCTACGTTAGGGCGGTTGGACAGGGCAATGATAGGTGGTTGTAGCCACCTTCTGATTGTAGCCGAACAACATAGGGATCGTAGCCTCCTTCCGGTTGTAGCCAGAGAATATGGGAGTTGGAGCTTCCCTCAAGTTGTAGCCTGAGAAATTAGGGGGATGGAGCCTCCTTCCAGTTGCAGCTGAAAAACAAAGGAATTTGGTGCTTCCAATGAATGTAATTCTTAAATACATATAATAAAAAGCATTATGTGGTTTTCTCTCGCTTTGGGTTTCCACGTAAAAACATCAGTGTACTCTGTATGTGTATGATTGCTCATTTGTTCATTGTTTATTTACTCTGCAACTATTGGATGATAATGCTACATTGATATAACACTTAGATATTGTTGTTAAAAAGGATTGAATTGCTCTATTACCGATTCACCCCCCCTCTCAGTAATCCAACAATTGGTTTCAAAGCAGGTTCCTTCAGGAAACAATTTAACCACTGGAAGGAGATCATGGGTTATTCTAATAATGGAGTACCATTGTTTAATGGTCAAAATGGTTGAAAGTATGAGATGTAGAGCATAAGGACGAAAGTGTTTTTACAGGAATAGGGGAATTATATTTGGCTATCAGTCGTTACAAGATATGATAGTTCAAAAAGGGCAAAGACTGCAACCAAGAAGGAATTGAAGAAGAATAACAAAATAGAAATGGATTTCATCTGGGAAGGATTACCTAATCCGATAAGAGAAAAGGTTGGTAAATGTTCATCAACCAAAGAACTTTGGGCTAAGTTACATGACATATATTCTTCACCCATCACAGATTCAAAAAATGCCAAAGAAGATCCAGGTACAGATCAAGAAGAAATACGTTCACCATGTCAAACAGATTCAGAAGATGGAGAGTACATAATCAACAAAGGTATTTTGTTTTTCTTTAATTGTGAAAAACACAAACATCTTGAAATAGAATGCCATGAAGAAAATGAGACAGAAAAACAAATTGAAAAGGAAGACAATTATGAGGCATAATTGATTAGTGCTTTAGATGAACTAAGAGAAGAAAACAAGTCACTCAAGAAAGAATTGATGAAACAAAAGGAAAGTGTTCACATTTTTTAAGAATCCCAACAGGTCATCAAGAACTTAAGAACTCATCTAGAAGAAGCCAGAAAGATCAAAGAAAATCTTGAATATCAAAAGCTGTGTTTGGAAGCCAACATAGTAGCACAGAAGGAAGAAGCAAAAATGAGAGAGAAGATATTGATAGATCATCTTAAGGAAAGAACTAACGATATAAACCAGCTTGAGTCGGAGTTTGGTCAAGAAGAGAAAGTACTTGAAGAAGAAATAATCACATTAAAAATTCATCTTGAAGAAGCGAAGAGAATAGAAGAATTCATGAAGTCTCAAATATTAAAGAAAGAAGAAGAGGTTGAGAAGCTTGATGAAGAAGTTGTCACATTGAGAAGTAAAATCATCAAGCTCAAAAATAATGTTGAAGAGACAGAAACATCCACATCAATTACAGAGAATGAAGAGAAGCACTCTAAGTTGCTAGAAAAGAAGAATGAAGAAAATAGAAAGAATTATGCAGAAGTACTCAAAGGAAGGAATCATGGTCAACCAGAATCTAAGAAAACTATTGAATATATATCTTCAATAAGACCATATGTGTTCAAGCCATAAAGAATCTTCAATCATTATCATGATCAATCAAGGAAGAAATTCAAAAGGACTACACCACAAAGAAGATCATTCACTCCCAGGTATGCAAATTTCTTTTATGGTCATTATTTTTATTGTACTAATTTTGGACATAAGGTTGTAGATTGTAGAGATTATAAAAGAAATGTTCAAGAAAGAAGTTCCTATGTGGCCGCACGTAACATTGAGGGTTGCAAATTTCATAACTATGGACACATAGCCAGTGATTGTAGAAGCATGATCAATAATTCCATTAAAGAGAAAATTGATATCAGATATAAGAAAGTATGGATAAGAAAACAGGAAGAACAGGTGAACAAAGACCAGGTACCAGAGATCGCAATATTGACAATAAAACAAGATGAAGAAAATTCTATTGAGAAAAAGAAAGATGTCAGATACATAAAGGTTTGGAAAATAATTGAAAGAAAGGAAGGATGGGTAAATAAGGAACAGATTGAAGAGATTGTACTTTCATGCATTGCAGTGAAAGATAAATCCACAGACAGAAATAAAGAAGTCATAGCTCAGAGAGATAATGAATCTACCAATGAAGATGATGATGAATACACATCAGAGAAGGAATTTTTCTGAGACATCTGGCTTAGAGACTCCTAGGTAATATGAATATTAGAAAGGGGGAGTCTATGTGATAGTTATGATGGACCAAAGAACCATCCTTCGAATAGCTTGTAGAGTTTGAGAAGACAGATTCATAGCAGTCAGTTAGAAGAAGTACATTTTGATAGATTAATCAAGACTTCATGATAGTATAGTGATAAATGGGTGAGCATTATGGACATTTGTGCAAGTAGAGTCTTGGAAAGTATGCACAAAGATAGATTCATTAGGACACTTAGCAGGTTTGGACAGATATATGACAGTGGACGAGAGCATGGATTCATAGATTGGTTCAGAGACAAAGGAACATTATCATAATGGATGATAATTACACAGGAAATGGCTCGAACAATTCTAATGGATTCCAAATTGAAAGATATTTTTTGGACACATGCAGTGCATACAACAGTTCACATACAAAATATAGTAATGCTAAAAAACAATAATGAAAAAACTCCCTACAAAATATGGAAAGGAAGCGCAGATAACAACCTCTACATCAAGATATGTCAAAGCAACTAAGGAATTTTTATTTCTCAAAATAAGTATATCAGAGAAATGATAAAGAGGTTCGGAATGGAAGATTGCAAACTAGTTACCACTCCTATGCAAACTAGTTGCAAGTTGAGAAAATATGATGATTCAAAGTATACATACTATAGGCAATACAATTTAATGATTGGTAGCTTACTATATGTGATAGCATCTAGACCAGATGTAATGCAGGCAGTTGGACAGGTGGCACGATTTCAAGCAGCACCAAAGGAATCACATGTATTAGCAGTGAAGAGGATTTTCATATATCTCAAAGGAACATAAGAGTTTGTATTATGGTATCCAAAAGGAAAGGATCTATCACTTATTCCCTACACAGATGCAGATTGGGAAGGTTGCATTGATGACCGTCGAAGCACTAGTGGAGCATCGTTCTACTTAGGGGAGTTTTTAGTATCATGGCTAAGCAAGAAACAACCATGAGTATCCTTATGTACAATTGAGGCAGAGTATATTGCAGTAGCACCATGTTGTACACAGTTTCTATGAATGAAACAAACTCTGACATATATACACGTTGAGTATGATGAGTCCATTCCAATCTATTGTAATAATATAAGTGCCATCAGTATCTCAAAGAACCTAGTGATGCACTCCAAGAAGAAGCACATTCCAATCAAGTATCAGTTTCTACGGGAATAGGTTGCAGAGAAGAACATCAAAGTTGAATATGTGGGCACAAAAGAACAAGTGGTAGACATCTTTACAAAACCGCTTCCATGGGAAGCCTTTGAGTATCTTTGCCAGAGACTAGGAGTAATTTCTACTCCAAAATGAATGCTTTTGAATGATTATCTTATATGTCTTAGATGTACACGAGGAAGCTCCATAAATAGGACAATTCAGGTTGGGAGATCAGTTTCAGGAAGATTTATGTTAGGGGGAGAAACCCTTGTGTTGGATTACTGAGAGGGGGGGTGAATCAATAATAGCGTAATTATAATCATTTTTCTTCAAATGTTATATCAATGTAGAATTATTATGAAATAATGAGCAGTAAGAAATAAACAATCACACACATACACAGTACACCAGTGTTTTACGTGGAAACCCAAATCTGGAGAAAACCACAGAATGTTTTTTCTTATATGTCTTGAAGAATTACATTCATTGGAAGCATCAACTTTCTTTGTTTTCCAGTTGCAAATGGAAGGAGGCTCCAACCCCCTAGTTTCTCAGGATACAACCTGAGGGAAGCTCCAACTCCTCAATTCTCTAGCTACAACTAGAAGGAGGATACAACCCCCAATGTTCTTCAGCTACAACCAGAAGGTGGCTACAACCACTTGTCCTTGCCCCGTCCTGCCACCCTGAAGTAGAAGTAGAATGATGGAACCATTGTCACACTATCATTGTGAGATATACCACTGTAAACCTATACCAATAAATCTGAACCATGCATCAACCTGTACCTCAACCTGTAATTAACCTGTACCATAAACAAGTGCATCAACCATGCACCAACCTGTAATCAACCTATACCATAAACAAGTGCATTAACCATTCACCGACCTGTAATCAACCTGTACCATAAAAAAGTGCATCCAACCATGTACCAAGTATGTTCCAATCATGTGTCAACTACTCATCAACGATGACTCATCAATATGTACCAACATCATCAATTATACACCTCATGTATATGCGCCAACTCATCAACTACTTGTCTCAACCATGTACTCAACATGTACCACAACCAAAAT
>ML814418.1:45485-60959 GCA_009831015.1 Picea engelmannii | reverse complement strand
TATAACTAGAATGATTTGGATTGATATAAAAAGGTCTAATCTTGGTCCTAGACACAATGTTTCTTTGCAATGTCTCCACTATTTCAACATCCTCACTAGAAGCATTTTTCGTATCACCACAAGGAGTATCAAGCAAAACATTGTCAAGAGACTGAACTAGAGAATGTCGATCAACTTCATTTATTGCAGTTGAATGTTTGAGGACATCATCATCAACATAATCATTTGGAGGAAAATAATCATCAACATTGTGTCCACTATTGACATAATCATCTTCATTGCTTTCAAAATCCCCACTTGAGTGAAAATTTTCAGCATCTTGCTTAGTGCCTTGAAAACCTTCATCACTATCTTGGAAATCCTCACTTAGAGGAAAATCATAATCAACATTGTTGCTTTTTAATTTATCACTCGGGAAAGAGTGACCACCAATGGCGTAATCATCTACACTACTTTGAAAATCACCACTTGAAATATCTTCTTCATCATCCTCATTACTAGCTTCAAAATCCTCACTTGGAGGAAAATCTTCATTATCCTCATCGGTACCTTCAAAATCCTCACTTGGAGGGAAACCATCAACACCAACATTGCTTCTTTTAAATTCCTCATTCGAGAAATATTGTCCAGCATTGCCATAATCCTCATCATTACTTTTAAAATCCCCACTTGGGGGGGATTCTTCTTCATCCTCATTCGTGCCTTGGAAATCCTCACTTGGAGGAAACTCTTCATCAATACCTTCAAAATCCTCATTAGGAGGAAATTCATAATCACCAACATTGTTGTCTTTAAATTCCCCACTCAGGAAAAATTGTCCACCATTGTCATAATCATCTTCATTGCTTTTAAAATTTCCACTTGAGGGAATTTCTCCATCATTTTCATTGGTGCCTTGGAAATCTTCATCGGTACGTTGAAACTCCTCACTTGGAGGAAAATTTTCATCCCAATCATTTAAACGTTGATCATAGTCTCCACTTTGACCTACATTTTGATGATTTTCATTCATTTAAACTACTTACTAGAATTATTACCATCATATTCCTCCTCTTCATCATCGGTGCCTTCAAAGTCCTTTGACTTAGGAATTTCATTAGGAACATGTTGAATAAAATTTCCCCGAGGTGTAGGACAGTCGGTGACGGAGTCTGTTGTTAAGCCACTCCATGTTGACAAGTCACCGGTTCGAAACCTGCAGGGACAAAAAATCCAACCATGTTAAGGGTTGGTGTGGCTCATGCCGGGTGTGATCCCCGGGTGATTTTGACGGCTTAGATGCCCCTGAGTCGCGGTTTCTCAAGCCACAGGTTAATCCCAATGCCAACAGGTTCAGCCACATTAACAAACAAACAAAAAAAAATTGCTTGCACCATGATCAAAATTATGACTAGCTGAAAAAGACGACACCTCATTTGCATTACAAACATTCCTATGGAATTTCCTAGTCCCAACAGAAGAGGTATGCAAACAATTTGTTGATGTCTCAAAAATTAAAAAAAAAATTATCTAATGAAGCCATCCCTTCTCTCTAAGAACATAGAATGATAGAAATGTCCACCCTCCCTATGACATTATTATAACATGCATAATGATATTTTCCCTCTAAATGCTTCCCTGTCCCCCACAAAATATAATTTCCCTCCAAAATCCCCCCCCCCCAAAATATTCCCTCCAAAATTTCCCCCTCAAATTTCCCCCTCCAAATTTTTCCCCCAATTTTTTTCGCTTAGTTTCCTAAAAAATTAAAAACAATTTTTACTCTTTTATTTTGTTATTTAAATGTTAAATACAATATTTATCATGTTTATATATTTATCCCACATTTATTAAACATATTGATGATCCATATAATTTTAGGTATATATGTAGACAATATACCTCATTTTTATTTATCCCACATTCGTTATACTAAAATTAATTTATATAATCTGTGTTATATATACACAGTCTTGTTTTATCTTTTTATATTGTATTATATCTTGGGCAATATTTTTTTAGGATTTGGAGCAAGCTAAAAATTTGAGAAGACATCCGAGGATAATCTAGCATTTCAGAGGTTAGTTAAATGAGTGAAATTTAGATATAATTTATAAAAAAATTTAGATTTTTTATAGTTTTTTATTGAAATTTTATTAGTTTTTGAACCCTAGCCCCCACGGCCAAGCCTAGGGCTATGTAATATGTATTGCATATTACATAGTATGTAACATATTACATAGTATGTAATATATATGTATTACATACTATGTATTACATATTACATAGTATGTAATACGTATTACATACTGTGTAATATGTATTACATATTACATAGTATGTAATACGTATTACATATTGTGTAATATGTACTACATTACATAATATGTAATATATATAACATACTATGTAATATGTATTACATAGTAATATGTAATATGTAATTGTGTATTACATATTATGTAATTACATATTACATACTATTTAATATGTAATTACATACCATGTAATATGTAATAACATATTACATAATATGTTATTACATATTACATACCATGGAATATGTTATTACATAGTATAATATGTTATTACATATTACATACCATGTAGTATGTTATTACATAGTATATGATATGTAGTTTGTATTACATATTATGTAGTATGTATTACATATTATATAGTATGTAATACATATTACATACTATGTAATATGAATTACATATTACATACTATGTAACATGTATTACATACTATGTAGTATGTATTACATATTACATACTATGTAATAGGTATTACATATTACATACTATGTATTATCTATTACATAATATGTAATCTATGTATGTAATATGTATTACATACTATGTAATATGTGTTACATATTACATAGTATGTAATATGTATTACATACTATATGTGTAAGGCGAGAGAGTTTATGTGTAAATTTTATCCTTCGTGGTTGTCGTGTGTTGTTAGTTCCCTTAGGTCCTCGGGTGAATTATTAGTTACTTGGGACCCGAGTTTCTTTGCATTAGATCATGCTCTTTCTTGTGGACGTATTTTGTTGTCAGGGAAAATTATTGCTACTCAGAAGTGTTTATCTCTTCTAAATGTATATGGGCCATGCTCGGATAGGCGAGATTTTTGGGATCTTGTGGATGATAGTGGATTACTATCTATTGATAATTTGATCATAGCTAGTGATCTTAATATCACTCTTTCACCTGATGAAGTTTGGGGAGGTAATAACTCTTCGAGTCTTATGGAAGATTATTACAATTTAATGTTCCAATCAAAAAATCTTGTTGATGTTTGACTAGACAAGTTGGTTCCTACTTGGATAAACGAGCATAAAGGGATATAGGCTATTGCAAAGCTACTAGACAGATGTATTGTCTCAGAAATCTTATTATTTGACAGTGGCCTTTATCGCTCTTGGGTGGAATATCCGTTCATATCAGATCATCCTCCAATAATTTTTTAGATGGGTAGTTTGCTGATGTATAAAACTTTTCCTTTTAAGCTCAATCCGCTTTGATTACTTGAAGCTGACTACAAATCGTTAGTATATAAACTTTGGAAGGATCCAAAGTATTTATCAGAATTGGGATGCCAACGTAGATTGGTTTGGAAATTAAAGGATCTTAAGTCTCAAACAAAGGATTGGTCAAAACAAAGAGAAAGAAACATGTTGAAGCATATGGTATACATGGAATCTCATATTAAGGAAACCTTTATAAATTATGTGGAGGATTATGCCCAAATAGATAAAGAAATTCATCTTGGAAATCTGGAAAGTGAAAGGAACAAATTGTTTAATTACAATGAGGAGAAGTGGTGTCAGCGGAGCAGGGTGACTTGGATAAAAAGTGGTGACACCAACACCAAATTTTTTCATCATTTTGAAAATCAGATAGGTATTCACAAACACATTTGGAAAATAAATGATGAAGATGGTATTAGTGATGCATGAGCATCGACTAAGGCCAACAATGTGGCCATGTTGTCACATGTTGTGGTCTGAATTTAATGATATTTTGTGTCTTATTTGGTTTGATTATGTAACATAGTAGTGTAGTTGTTGATCTTTGAGATAAAATAGGAATAAGTGGTTGTTTAAGAGCTCCCTGCGTGGAGATTGAGCCACCTAGTCATGTTGTTAAAGACTGTTAGTAGTCAGTTGTCTAAATTTAGTAAAATTCCTAAATTTCAGGATTCTGGTAGTGAGATGGGGATTTTTGTTAGGTTAGCTATTGAGAGAGGGAGTGATGGGTGAAAAGATAGAGGGAAAAGAAAAGAAAGGAATTGAAATGAGACTGACATGTTCCTCAATACCCTGAAAATATATGATATCCTTATTGTTTGTATACACAGAGGCACTTCATCTTGTTTGGCATTTAGATTTTTTATGTAAACGCACAGTTGCGTTAGAGTTCTTTTGAGCAGAGATTGATAAAAAAAAAATCTATTGAATATACATTCAGACACTTGAAGAAACCAAAGTGGATGAGCTATGGGGATTTGGCACACATTTCATTCATACTTCAACTCTGTGGTCGAATTTGAGACAGAGTTGTGTGTGTGTGTTGTTTACTGTTGTATTTTTCACAGAGTATAATAATAATAAAAAAACTCCAGGTATCGATTCTATGCCAGGATTTAATTTCGTTTTAGGGTTTAGATTATTATCACAGTTGTTACAAGATTTGTGATAAACTAGACCAGAGATTAAAAACCCATGTATTGAAATAGTGTGTGTTAGAAGGAATCACTGCGCACAAGAAAATCTAGCGAAGAGCACATTTAGTTTTATATGACCAAAATCGATCCTTTTGGAAAAAAAGAATCACGGTGGGAACAAGTTAAAAAAATAATCTGAGGTAAGCTACATAGTAAGCTCTTTCAGGCTTCTTACACCTGATTTGCCCATCAATTTTGGTATCAGAGCAAGGTTTTGCTCAGTGTAATAGAGAAAAGACATGATTGTTCGTGTTTGTAGAGCTCGGGTTCGTGGTAGAGGCCGACCAACAACAAATGCAGAAGTCTTAGAGGAAATGAGGGAACTAAGAGTATGTCTGGAAGCTATGGAGTTGGACAGCTAGAGAGATCCAGAGGCAGGGGATGTGAGTGATCCTAAAGAAGAGGAATAAGGAGAAGAAGCAACACCCATGCAAGAAACACTTGAAATAAGATATTTTCGATCAATTTTAGTAGAAACTTTGAGGCCAAAACCTGAGTTACCTACCTATGAAGGAAGCCTCAATGTTGAACATCTCATTGATTGGATTAGTGAGATAGACAAGTACTTTGAGTATGATGAGATCAAATAGAACAAAAGGGTCATATTAGTAGTGACAAAATTGAAATTGCATGCATCCCTATGGTGGGATAGTGTGCAAGCTGAAAGGAGAAGGAAGAATAAGCCATTGATCAAGAGTTGGGATAGGATGGTGGCCAAGATGAGGGCCAAGTTCTTACCCAAAGATTACCAGTTGACTGTGTATAGGCAATGCATAATTTGAGACAAAGATTGTTGATTGTAAGAGAGTATATTGAAAATTTTTACAAAGTGAACTTGAGAGTTGGCTATATAGAAGGATCAGCAGAGAAGACTGCTAGATATATAAATGGGTTGAGAATGGATATTCAGGATGAGATCAACATGATGTCTCCTAGAACAATGGAAGAGGCATACCAATATGCCTTGAGAACAGAATAAAAGCTATTGAGGAAGAAAAAATTCAATAGAGGAAGAGGTTCAGCCAAAGGAAGAGTGGAAACAACTAGAAGGGAGAAATTTGCAGCCAAAAAGGAGAGTCCAGTAACTCAAATCAGCAGGAGCATCAAAATAGGGGCAATGAATCAAGAGGAGGAAGACCCTACCATGGAGGTAGAGGTAGAGGAAGAGGCAAAGAAAATGTCTTTATATGTTATAGATGTAACAAATTGGGTCATAAGTATTTTGAATGCCCAGAGAAGGAGAACATAGGACAAAGAGGGGCCTATGTAGCTTCGAATGATCAGCAACAAGAGCAGTTGCCAGTGACTGAAAGTTTACCTGAGACTAGAGAGGCTTTGATGATAAACAAAGTCTTGTTGAAGCGTGAGAAGGAAAGTGCAGAACCTTCTCAGAGGAAAGCCTTGTTTAGGACTATGTGCAAGGTCAAAGGAAAATGTTGCAAGATGGTGATTGACGGTGGGATCACTAACAATATTGTCTCCACAGAGATGGTGGAGAAGCTGAGCTTGAAGAAGAACAAACATCCAGTTCCTTACAAAGTATCATGGCTGCATAAAGGGCATCAAATTCTGGTAAGTGAACAATATGAAATTGATTGGCAAGTAGGAACTTATAAAGACAAAATTGTATGTGATATTATGCCTATGTATCTATGTCATGTCCTTTTGGGTAGACCATGGAAGTTTGACAAGAAAGTAGTGCATGATGGTAGGAGGAACTGTTATAGTTTTGATAAGGATGGAATGAAACATGTCTTACTTCCTTTGCAAGAAGGTGGTACAGTGGAGCAGCAAGCAACAAAATTTTTAATGCTTACTGGTAAGAAGTATTTGTAGCAGCTTGAGGAGAAATAATTAAATTATGATGTGATATGTAAGCCTAGAGTGGTGACGACAAAGACTATTGTTTCAGATCTGCCTGAAGAAATTCAAGAAATGTTGGTTGAATTTGTTGACAATGTGGTGGATGATTTACCCAATGAATTACCACCGAGAAGAGATATCAGCCACCACATTGATTTCATTCCTGGAGCTAGTTTACCCAAGAAGGCAGCCTATAGGTTGACACCTCAAGAGAATGAAGAGGTCAGAAAACAAGTACAAGGACTGCTAGACAAAGGGTTGATTAAGAAGAGTTTGATCCCATGTGCAGTACCAACAATGTTGAGCCCAAAGAAGGGTGGTGAATGGAGGATGTGCATGGACTCACAAGATATTAATAATATAACCATCATATATAGGTTTCCATTACCTAGGATGGATGGCATAATGGACTGTCTAAGTGGAGCAGCGTATTTTACTAAGATAGATCTGAAAAGTGGATATCATCAGATCAGAATTAGAGAAGGGGATGAGTGGAAGACAACCTTCAAAACAAATGAAGGATTGTATGAATGGTTGGTTATTCCATTTGTATTATCAAATTCTCCAAGCACATTCATGAGATTAATGAATGAAGCCTTGAGGCATTTCATAGGTAAATTTGTGATAGTTTACCTGGATGATATATTGATTTTCAGTCAGTCAAAACAAGAGCATTTGAAGCATCTGAGATGTGTCTTGGAAAATTTGCAGTCAGAGAAATTGTTGTTGATTATCAAGAAGTGTTTATTCTTGAAATCTGAATTGGTATATCTAGGATTTATGGTCTCAAAATATGGTTTGAAGATGGATCCAAAGAAGGTGCAAGCAATCGTGGATTGGCCTTCACCTCGAAGCATTTTTGAGGTGAGAAGTTTCCATGGCTTAGCAAGTTTTTATAGGAAAATTATAAAGCACTTTAGTGGTATTTTCTCTCTAATTATTGAGACCATCAAGAAAGACAAGCAACCATTTACATGGACAACAGAGGCAGAAACTAAGTCTGAGCTATTGAATAAAAATATTATTGAGTAGCCAATCTTGAGGTTACCGGACTTTGGAAAACCATTCCAAGTAACATGTGATGCTAGTGGATTAGCCACTGGGGCAGTGCTCAGTCAAGAAGATAAACCAGTGGCCTATTTGAGTGAAAAACTAAATGATGAAAAACATAAATATTCCTCCTATGACAAGGAATTATATGCTATAGTTCAAGCCCTGAAACATTGGAGACATTATTTGATGCCTAAGGAATTTTCATTGTATTCAGATAATCATGCTTTGCATTACATAATGCAACAACCTAAGTTGAATCAGAAACATGCCAAATGGGTGGAGTTCCTGCAAAGTTTCACTTTTATGTTGAAGCATATTAATGGACAGTCAAATCGTGTAGTTGATGCATTAAGCAGGAGAACCTTAATTGTACAATAAAATCAGATACAAGTTGTAGGATTTGAACATCTTAGGGATTTATATGAAACTGATAATGATTTTTAGAAAGCATATATAGCTTGCAATAACCTTGTAAAAGTGGACAGAGAATTGTGGACTGAATATATGTTTCAGGATGGTTTACTATTCAAGGGAAACAAATTATGTATTCCAAGGTGTTCAATGAGGGAAAATATGATTCAAGAAAAGAATAATGGTGGAATGGTTGGTCACTTTGGGAGTGATAAGACTTATGGGATGCTAAGTCACTTCTACTTCTAGCCAAGGATGAGGTCTGAGGTTGAGAAGTTTGTGAGTAGATGTAGGATTTGTCAGCATGCCAAAGGAAGAAGTCAAAACATAGGCTTGTATACACCATTGCATGTTCCTACCTAGGCCTTGGGACTCTGTAACTATGGACTTCATTTTGGGTTTTCCAAGAACTTAGAAAGGCAATGATTCAATATTTGTGGTGGTTGATCGGTTTACCAAAATGGCACATTTTATTCCCTATTTTAACACAAGTGATGCCACTCATATAGAAAATTTGTTATTTAATGAAGTGGTGAAGTTGCATGGTTTGCCAAAAAGTATTGTCTCCGACATGGATGTGAGATTCACAGGTCACTTCTATAGGACCTTGTGGAAGAAGTTAGGTACTAAGTTGAACTTCAATTCAGCTTATCATCCATAGTCTAATGGGCATACTGAAGTGGTAAATAGGAGTCTGGGAAACATGCTAAGAATCCTGGTTGGGGAGAATCCAAAATAGTGGGATAAAGTATTGGCACAAGAAGAATTTTCTTATAATGACTCACCTAACAAGAGCACAGGTATGAGCCCATTTAAAATTATGTATGGTGTGCATCCTAGAGGGGTGTATGAACTATGAGATTTGGGACAGCTGGAAAAGAGGAGTGCAGATGGAGAAGATTTTGCAGCTAGAATCAGTGAGCTACAGGAAGAAGTTAAGCAAAGGCTACAGAAAAGTAATGCAAATTATAAAGCAAGAGTTGATTCTAAAAGAAGAGAAAAGAACTATGAGGTAGGAGACTTAGTATTGGCTTATATAAGGAAAGAGAGGTTCCCTAAAGGAGAGTATAACAAATTGAAACTGAAGAAGATCGGACCATGTAGGATTCTCAGAAAATTTTCTACCAATGCTTATGAGCTGGAAATGCTAGTAGGAGTTGGTATATCTCCTATTTTCAATGTTGTTGATATTTATCCTTTTGTAGAAAATGATACTTGACAGATTACAAGAGGCAAGGATCTTGATGATGAAGACTTGCAATGGCTAAAGCACATGCCAGTAACACAAACGTTAGAGGTTGAAGAGATCTTGGACACTAAAGTAACAAAGAGTACCAGACAGAAGGACTATATGGAGCCTTTAGTCAAGTGGAAAGCACATCCTGTAGATGATGCCACTTGGATGAGTTCAACAGAGTTACAGACTAAAGGATTTTATGTTGTTGATTTGATGTCTGATGCAGGAGATCAACTAAGGCCAACAATGTGGCCATGTTGTCACATGTTGTGGTCTGAATTTAATGATAGTTTGTGTCTTGTTTGGTTTGATTATGTAACGGAGTAGTTTAGTTGTTGATCTTTGAGATAAAATAGGAATAAGTGGATGTTTAAGAGCTTCTTGTGTGGCGATTGAGCCACCTAGTCGGGTTGTTAAAGACTGTTAGTAGTCAGTTGTCTAAATTTAGTAAAATTCCTAAATTTCAGGATTTTGGTAGTGAGATGGGGATTTTTGTTAGGTTAGCTATTGAGAGAGGGAGTGATGGGTGAAAAGATAGAGGAGAAAGAAAAGAAAGGAATTGAAATGAGACTGACATGTTCCTCAATACCCTGAAAATCTATGATAGCCTTATTGTTTGTATACACAGAGGCACTTCATCTTGTTTTGCATTTAGATTTTTCATGTAAACGCACAGTTGCGTTAGAGTTATTTTGAGGAGAGATTGATAAAAAATAAAATCTAATGAATATACATCCAGACACTTGAAGAAACCATAGTGGATGATATATGGGGATTTGGCACGTATTTCATTCATACTTCAACTCTGTGGTCGAATTTGAGATAGAGTTGTGTGTGTGTGTGTGTTGTTTACTGTTGAATTTGTCACAGAGTATAATCATAAAAAAAAACTCCAGGTATCAATTCTATGTCAGGATTTAATTTCATTTCAGGGTTTAGATTATTATTACAGCCATTACAAGATTTGTGATAAACTAGACTAGAGATTAAAAACATGTGTATTGAAATAGTGTGTGTTAGAAGGAATCACTGCACACAAGAAAATCTAGCGAAGAGCACATTTAGTTTTATATGACCAGAATCGATCCTTTTGGAAAAAAAGAATCATGGTGGCAGCAAGTTAAAAAAATAATCTGAGCTAAGCTACATTGTAATCTCTTTCAGGTTTCTTACACCTGATTTGCCCATCAATTTGTCATACTGAACAGAATGAAATCAAGGTTGTGGCTACTCAATACTTCAATAATTTCTCCAAGGCTCGTACAGATCCCTTTATAACAGAAAAATTGGAAGTTACTACTCTTTTTCTAAGGATGGTGTAGGAAGAGGAAGCGAGTACCTTATTTGAGCGTGTTACTCTTGATGAAATTAAATAAATCCTTGGTATGTTTAAAAGAGATAAGAGTCAAGGCCCGGACGGTTGGATAGTGGAATTTTTCTCTATATTTTTTTATTTGGTTGGCGAGAAGTTGTCGCTGATGGTCGAGGAATCAAGGAATTTGGGATCTATTCTAGGTAGCTTAAATTCAACCTTCCTAGCATTAATTCCTAAAGAAAATAATCCATCAAGCTTCGGGGATTATAGACCTATTTCATTGTGTAATCTTTGTTATAAGTTGATCTCCAAAGTCATTGTCAATCGGATTAAACCTATTTTGTCTCAACATCTATCAGAGGAACAACTTGGATTTCTAAAAGGTAGAAGGATACATGATGCCATTGATACAGGCCATGAATGTCTTCATAGTTTATCAAAATAGAATTTGAAATCATTGGTTCTAAAATTGGATTTGCGCAAATTATATGATTGCATAGATTGGGAGTTTCTCCGGATGGTTTTAATCCAAGTTGGTTTTGGCACTCAGTTAACTAAGTGGATTATGAGTTGTGTTTCCTCCCCCACTTTTTCTATTCTAATCAATGGGGAGATGACAGATTTATTCCGAAGTGGTCATGGACTTCGTCAGGGTTGCCCATTATCCCCTTTATTATTCATTATGGTTATGGAGGGCTTTAGTCTCTTATTAAATAAGAGTAAAGGGGGGAAAAGGCTAAATAGAATTAGAGTTTCTAAAGCAACAAATATTTTGCATTTTTTTTGTAGATGATGTTTTAATCTTGACCAAGGCTGATATTCATGAATGGAGGGAGATAAACAAACTCATTATGTTATTTTTCAAATCTTATGGTCTTCAAGTTAATCCCACAAAGACTACTTTGCACTAATGGTTTAATAGATTCAGATCTTAGTCCTTTCAGAACCTTTCTTTCGTTCTCCTTTTTAGCTCTAAAGATAGGTTTTAAGTATCTAGGGTATCAACTGAATACTGGACATCAAAGGGTGGCGGACTGGAAATGGTTAATTAATAAATTGGAGAAAAAGATAGGTAACTGGTGCTATAAGTGGCTCTCCTTGGGGGGTCGTTATATTCTTATTAAATCGGTTTTGGAGAGCCAAACAATTTATTGGATGTCCATGGAACTTATTCCATGAACTATAATCAAGCAAATTCAGAAATTAATGTTCAATTTCTTGTGGAACGGACACAGTGAGTCAAAGAATTACCATATATGTAGATGGGAGGTATATTTATCACATCCAAAAACTTATGGAGGCCGGGGATTACATAATTTCTCACTTTTCAATTCGGCTTTGAATGCAAATACTCTTTGGCGTGTTCTTTTCCGGGACGTGATTTGGCATAAGATTATCTTGGAAAAATATTTAAAGAACTCCATTGTTATCAATTGGCTCAGATCACCCACTTTTAAACAACATGCAGTTTCCAGGATATGGAATAACTTATTAAATTCAGTTCATATCTTAACACACTGGCTTAGATGGCTATCGGGATCGGGGCATCTTATCTCCATAGGTAAATATCACATCCTAGGTTTGGGTGGAAGATCATTTCTCTCGCAGGATCTTATTGATTATATTCGGAAGGAAAAGATCATGGTCTTATCTCAAGCTAAGACAACCCAGGAAACAAGTGAACTTTCTGAATACTGGATCAGAAGCTCTACTCTGGGTCTGTGGAGTCAGCTAGCAGTAGAATGGGACCTCAACCGAAAATATATTTTAGGAGTTGGTGTATCCATTAGTAACGTACTAGATCAACTAATTTGGACCGGAGGGAATTCGACAGGAATATTAACTGTTAAGAATGCTTACACGACCATTATTTCCACCTTGAATTTTCAATCAATGGAAAAATGGAATCTCAAAGTCTGGAAGCTGGATATTCAATTAAAGATTAAATTATTCATGTGGATGGCGATGGAGCAAAAACATTTAACGTGGGATTGCTTACAAAAGAAAGGGTGGGAAGGTCCAAGCCTTTGCATCCTGTGCAAGAATCATTCTGAGGATCCTAAACATCTTTTTATATATTGTTTATTCACCAAGAGGATTTGGAATAGAATCCTCATCACTTTGAAAATTAAAGGAATTGTAAAGATCTAGCTGACTATTTTTATCAGTGTCTTAAAGACAAACTTATTTCTCCATCTCTAGCAGCTATTACTTGATGGTTTATTTGGAAAGAGATGAACAAAGCTACTTTTGAGAATCTGCAACCCTCCATTCATACAGTGATTATCAAAGTAAAAGGTCTTTATAAGCCTCAGATTCAACCTCATGTTCATGTTCCGATTAGGGAATGTTTGATCCAATATTCTGATGGTTCCTTGATTGCTTTCTTTGATGGAGTAGCAAAAAGTGACAAATCTTTGTGTGGGGCAGGGGGAGTTTTAAAAACTTTTGATTCTCAAGTTTTTAGATGGCATCTCAATTGCGGAGAAGGTACCAACACGAAAGCAGAACTCTTGGGTATATGGGCGAAACTTACACTAGCTTGCCATCCATATCTTCCAAAGTTACAAGCTTGTGGAGATTCCAAGGTCATTATTGATTGGATAAATGACACATGTCAGCTTAAGGTGTGTTCCATTGAAGTATGGAGGATTCGAATAAAAGCTCTTATCAAGAATTTGCAGGCTATCAGCTTCCATCACATTTATAGAGACTTCAACAAAGAGGCAAATAAGTTATCAAAAGAGGCCTTGTTGGTTCTTGAGGGTAAAATTACTTACTATTGGTGGGACCCTGGTGGAGTAGGTCCAACTAATCATTTGGATATTTTTTGATTTTGTATATTTTGGATCGAGATAGTAGTTACAGTTTTTAGGACTTCTAGTTTTGAACTGGTATTTGCTCGATGAAGGATTTGCTGCTCCTTTTTTTGGCTCCTCATAGATGCCTAGGTGCATTCTTTTTTATAGCAATTTATGCTTGTGGAATTGTATTTTCAGTTTATCACTTGGAATGGGCTTTAACCTGGATGTTATTATGTAAAACAAATTACATCTGAATATAATTTTGAGCTAATTTTCATTTGGAAAATAATGTAATATGTATTACATATTACATAGTATGTAATATGTACTATGTAATATGTATTACATATTACATAGTATGTAATATGTAATATGTATTACATTTTTTTCCAAATGAAAATTAGCTCAAAATTATATTCATATATAAAAAAAAAATACATAGTATGTTATATGTAATACATATTACATAGTATGTAATATATAATACGTATTACATATTACATAGTATATAATACGTATTACATATTACATACTATGTAATTACATATTACATACAATGTATAGTATGTAATTACATATTACATTACATAGTGTAATGTGTATTACATATTACAGACTATGTAATATGTAATTACATACTATGTAATATTACATTTGTGTAATATATATTACACTTGTGTAATGCATATTACACAAGTGTAATATGTATTTCACATGTGTAATATGTATTACATATTACACATGTCATGTATTACATATTACATGTGTCTAAAATATTTAATTTTTTTTTTAATTAGCTTTTATAATTAATGTTGTGTTTTTAGTTTATTATAATGTGAAAGGCCTAATTTTTTTTATTTTATCTTAATATAGGAAAATGGCAGGAAAAAGATTATCTATGAATATATCTGGATCACGACCTGCAATAATGGCATTAAAAAATGCAACTGGAACCTCCATCAATGTTAGGCAACAAAATGATAGCATAACACATGAGTTATCAAGGGCAATGAAGAATGTTAGAGTGTGGAAATTTGTGGAAGGTGAAAACAAACAAGAATATTCTTGGTTTGATAAATACAAGCAAGGAAACATTGGAGATCATATATATTTGTATTGTGCCGAATTAGAACATGTGCAAGGAAATTATCAGGCACTTGGCTTGTTACGAGATATATGTTTGGTGCCAGCCACATATATTGTTTATGCACTTGTCAAACAAGGGAGAACTTATATCAAGTTTAGATATTGTTTCAAATTGAGCAATTATAACAAGAATGCATGTTTTTCAGAATTATGTGCATCCATCGTTGATGACATTGAGAAAGGGAATGTAAGTTTTCTATTTCTATTTTTGTGTTGTTTATTGTTTTTAGTATCATGGTAATGTTTTAATATTTTTGTGTCATTTATTATTTTTAGTATCATGGTAATGTTTTAATTTTATTTAACATGAAAATGTTATATTTTATTCTTACAGGATTTTGCTGAACGACTTTCACATATGTTAGTGGGGATTTACTCTACAGAGAATGATATCATAGATGTCATCAACACTTTTCATATTGAAAAGACACAAGAAGGAAGGAAAAAGAAACAGAAAGCAATGGAGGTTGATCCTGCAAGAGTCAAGAGTAGACAGAGAAGAACATGAAAGAATAAAGAAAAATCCTCATTCTAGAAATCCTAAAAGGGTTACATTTGAAAATGAGGAAACTCCAAATGAAGATCTTGTTGAGATTGGTCCCAATGAGGTTATCACTCCTTCTCGCAAAAATAACAAACAAGATAAATGCAAAAGAGCGATGGTTGATGATGAGTCTATTCCTATTGATTATGAAGAAAACATTTATTTAGATGAAACACATTTAAATCATAAGAGGAAGAAAACAAATGTTCATAATGTTCAAGAATTCATCGTTAGCTCAGAGTATTATAGTGAAAGTTCTAAAGGTAGCAGAGAAATAATAACACCAGGTGTTGATCTAGAGGATGGTATTATGAAAATAACACAAAAAGTCATTCGAAATAGAATGAGGACGAAAAACTTAGTTGATGATGGCCACACATTT